>JAOVVI020005310.1:0-16649 GCA_028571085.2 Nepenthes alata
GATTTGTAACCATTTGGCGTTAAACTCAATTAATTGCTGAAGCATTTGTGGTCTATTAAGTGGTGATAACTCTCATATTAAGTTAATTAATCAATTTTGGCCGGTTTGAGTACCAAACGCACGGTTGAGGCGGGTGATGGTTTCGCCTATAAATTGAGTCTTCTGACTTTGTCCATGGCATCCAACTCAAGCAATACACCATCTAAACGAGTGAATGAGTGTCCAGAAGCACAGAGTCGGTCCGAATCTAAAGTCTGAAAACAGAGCACCAAATGGCCGGAGGTATATTAATCGATTCTAAATTTCACTTTTATGGTTATTTTAGCCACATAAATTTTTAACATTGTGCACTGGTCTATACTTTAGAATCAGTTACATAGCATGTACTAACATTGATTGATCATATAATTATGTACTTTATTTATTGATTGTTTCTACTATTTAATACAATGCAGAGCCTATGGGATCTGTGGCCAATTGCAAGTAATATTGTTGGGGCAAATGATGTTGAATTGATGGAGCAATGGAATAGTATGAATGATGCGACAACGGCAGCTGTTGCTATCCGGACGCACCAAACTAAAACCCTAAATTTCTGGCAAGGCTACCGATTTCTAAAATTCCTTCTGGCTTGTATGATCGTTGCCTTCGTAATCTCTTAGCTCCTTCCCTTCAATATTTTGTCGTGAGTTCCCGTAGAGTTGTTTCCGGAACAAGGCTAAGTTTCGTGACACTCGACCCAAATGCCTTCCATTTTCTAACTTTTAGAGTATGCCATAAATTAGTTCATTGTATTGGCCATAAATAAAAGACATGGTGACCGAGCGGACGGATTACTCGGACAGCAACAGAGCAGAGTTCTCGGACAAACGGCCAAAAGTAGAGATAAAAAAATGAGAAAAATACACACGAAATTTAACGTGAAAAGACCCTTCTTAATTAAGAAAAATATACTATAAAGAATGATTGTTTATAAGAATATTAGCTACACAAAACTCAAATAAAAGAAAATAATCACTAAGTGTATGTCACACAATCTCTGTCTAAAATATTTCTCACTCTATCTTTACAACAATGTTTGTCCACAGTTCTCTCAAAATTCTTGCCCAAGTGATTTCTCACGCCACAATACACAACCAAAACGCGCATAAGACAAGCGAGGGCACAAGCTTTTATATATACAAAGGGCCTAGTGGTTGGCCAGCCACCCTACTGTCAATAGGGTGGCAGGATCACGTCCCCTAAGCCTGTCATGGCAGGCGCACGCCCGGCGTGCCAGAATGGCAGTCCTGACATCCTCGGAAGTTGTAACCGCCTCAACATCCAATCAGAATGGGTCAACTGCCCACATGCAAAACGCGGCTACAACAAGTCTACGGAAGAGAGAGAGTCAACGCCTAAATTTTTAGAGTCCTCGTCCATGTCCTCAGCAACTTCTCGGATATGACGCCTTCAACGAATTATCGTCTGTCTTGATAGGCTTCTCGAACTACTCAAGAAAGTCCGCGTCATTTTTATCTTGAGTCCGTGGACATAAGTGCCACGAGGGAGTAACCTCAACGCAATGTTGGTATTTAGTTGGAGGCTTCCAATAATTTATTATAACTGGTGGCATAAGTCTAAGTATTAATATGGAGCTTTTTTAAATACTTGTGACCGTTGTTAACTATGCTGAGTACAAGCATTTGTGATCATCTTTTGAAATAATATATATAAATTTTATAAATTAAAAAAAAATAGTAGTTCAAAATAAAATTACGAAAAATTAAAACGTTAAAAATAATTTTATATATTTCTTATTGAAAATTGGGTGTAGACCATTTCTTTTTATATTTTTTCAGGTGTCTATTATGAATATTTATCGTTGCCCCTATCTACCAAGTTTAGAATCTTTATCTTAAACAATAATAGAATCTGTCAGTTTAGGTGGATCATCAAGAATTTGAAAAACATACATGGCTAGCTAATGTTGTCTAATCAAGGACCATTTCAGTATTAGCTTTACTCACTGCCACTGCCGCAGTGCCACTGCCACCACCACCACCACTTTTGGCTTGGTATGTCAGCAAAAGCAAATGGCAGCTTAGGTCAAGAGTAGCACCTGTAGCACCCAAGAACCCTGAAATCTGAGCCCAAAGTGATTAGTACAGTAACACAAATAATATGAATATAATAATGGTAAAATTTTTTATAATGTTTCATCCTAAAATATTAATATTGTTTAATTAAAGAAGACGAGGAGAGAAAAAAATATACTTACAAATAATACAAAAGATTACGATTAAATATGAAAAGCATAGAGGAACGGGCATATACGTACGGAAGAGAAGAGAAGAGAAGAGGGACTGAGGAAGAAGATGAGCTGCCCCGCTGCGTACTCCACTCCAGCAAAGAGATGAATAGGGTTTTATTTTGATGTTTGTAAGATGAATAGGGTTTTCTAACAGTCGAATTAAAAAAGTGAAAGCGTGTTATAATTTTAACACAAAAAAAAGATAAAAAAATAAACGTGTCGTGTTTATTGGATTGAATCCAACCTATGGGTTCTTGCAACTTAAACGCAATATTCACGTCAGTGCAGTACAGCGCCCCGCCTATCGCTTCTTAATATCACAAGATCGGTAACGTGCCGTGAGTGTTTAACAGAAGCCCACACGCGAGAATTGCATGCCGCGGGTCCCTTCATCTTCGGGCCAATGTTTTCTGTCTTTGGACACGACTCTCTTTTGATCCTCTGCTTACGGATTCACAATATGAGTACGTATATTGCCCTTTCGGCAGTCGGGCGGAGAAACATTATGAATCAGGGGTCCTGAAGTCAACAATCCTGAATAGGTTGCATTCGGTCGTATGTGTCCCACCCCACGGACAATAATATCTACTCCATTGGTTGCCTGTCGTGTAAGAAGCTAGGATCAAGCGGATTGCCCCCATTTTGTGGCAATAGTTTCCCTTCAGAGAGAACTCAGCTTGTAAATTCAAATTCTTGGGTGGTTCATAAATACCCAGATTCTGCATAGTTGGTGCTGCTCTGCGTCCATTGTCCTCCGCTGACAAGAACCCAAGGGAAGGAAGATGAAATTGACGGCCTTTTTACACCCGGTTCTCTTTTTGGTCTTGTATTTTATGGACTCGCGGCTTGCCGTGGAAGGGCGAATACTTTTTCCAACTAAACCAGACCCCAATGAAGCTGCTGCCTATGCTCGATGGTTGGCCGAGCAGAATTCCTGGGGCGTCCTCTGGTATTCTCTCTTTCTCTCTCTCAAATCTGATTTTTCGTGTGATGCTTACTTTATATCACAGTAGAAACATGTTTGGTTTGTTAGAGTATATATGCTGTTGCTGGATGGTTCTAATCGAAATTGACTGATTTGGATTGGGGTTTTATTTGTTTATATGTTTTTCTCATTGTCTAATCAAATTAAGGTGAGAAGTTCGGCACTCTGGAGTGTTTTATCAGTGTTTTCTAGTGTTTTTTCTTAGTGAATTACTGTTATGTTGGTTGAAATATTTGGATAGTGATTTGTAATTTGTTTGTTGAATTGTGTCTTATCTGGTTGGCTGTCTATGGAGAGTGTGATTTGGATTCTTTGGTTCACTTGTTTGACTGAGTTGTTCATTGAAATGTATGTTGGTTATGAGAGTAGTGTCAGGGCCTGGATCCTTTCCACTTATCTGTCATCATATTGTTGTCCATTTCTATGATGGAAGAATTAAACTAAAACTAAACGTGATCAAGGACTATGTTCAAATATTTTCGTACTATTAAATATTCACATGCTGTAGTTTTGATATCAAATTAAATGGGGATTTTCTTTCCTTTGATATGGGAATTCAAATCATTTGAAACATCCTATCAATCTTTAGGATTTTCCTATTTTAATATTATTTTGACCATTTAATTTGGATTTCTGTCTGGTAAGAATTGATTATGACCTCATTTGTAGAGTTTCTTTTTCTTTTGAAATATTATTTCTTTAAAGGGCCTAGCAGTATATGGAGTTATCCAGTTAATATTCCTCATCTTTATGTGAGGATGATTGAAGGCATCCACCTTGAAGCAGGATGTTCCTAGATTTTTTGAACCTCTTCCCTGACAAAATTGGGAATTCTGCTTGGTATACATTTGGGAGGTGGACCTACAATCTTAACCATCTCAGAATAGCATTGATCAGCTATTACAAAAGCTTTACATATAATAGTAGACATTTGTAGAATATCTAGCATTCCCTCCCCTCTGGTAGCTAACTGCTTCTTGAGATTAAAAGCTGTAATTGGGAGTTATACCTGCTTGCATAAACCCTGTATTTCCATGCTTTTAGATTGGACAATCCTTGTATTCCTCTCAAACCATATATGGTAAATGGTTGCATGCCTGCAACAAAACCTGCCTTTTATCATGGCTTCCTCAAATTTGGCAGGCCAATGGGTATTCGTACACACCATTTCTCTGTCTTCTATGGAGCTCCAAGAATGGCTAGGTTCTTTGCGGGACTCCTTGATGACTTTATTGGGGCAAACTTTTCCTTTTGTTCATGTATTTAATTGGTACAGGAGAACTAATTGGGAAGTACTGTATAATGAGCTTGGCTTAGTTTATCCGGAACATTAGGGATGGTTAGAGGTACTAACGGTACTGGTACCTTGAGAACTAGTACTAGAGTTGCCATATAAAATGGCCCCGCTACCGTTACTGATCCCGTGAGATACCGTTCCGGTAGTACCAGTACTTTGGTACTGTCCAAGGCGGTAATGCCAACAACAAAATTATATATATTTTTAAATTTATTGAAAAAAGAGAAAAACAGATTATGAAAAATATTAAACATATTTTATTATGATTTACAAATAGTTTAACTTTAAATCTTGAATAAAATATTTTTACAATTTTACTATAAATTTATAATTTTATAAATAGAATTTCTACAATCGAATCTCACTAGGATTTAAATTAAAAATGAATTATGATTTAGATTAGTACCTAATTTGTGGAGTTAGAGTTTGTCGGCTTCAACCTTCATTAAAAAAAATGAAGATTGAAGAATAAAGATGACAAAGAGAGAGAGAGGAAGAGGGGGTGGTTGTATCAAAAAGCTCTAAGCATGGTGGTTTTTTAAAATTATGAATCAGTGGCTATTTATGATGATAGATATGGTTATAATTTTAAAATGGTTACCTATTATTAAAACGAAGCCATTTTAATATTTTTTTTAAAAAAATCAAAATGAAGTTATTTTAATAATTTTCTAAAAAATAAAAATAGTGGATCGTTTGGTAGTTCCGTCGGTACTGCCAAGATATTGTCTTTTACCCAAAAAATGATACTAGAATTAGTACCGGAAACTGTCGGTCACCTTCCAACCATGGCGGTACCGGTAGCGATGCTGATATTCCCACTGGTACCGTCGGCCTTTTGACCACCCTATAGAATATATCAAGTCTTTCTGGATTTGTTTTTCCTAACTTTCTGTCTTTCCTTATTTTTTCTTACTTATTACCTTTGTTTTCGTTCTTCGGAGTAGGGAGGAAGTTTCTGATGATGACAAGTCGGACAAATCTTAATGAAGAAACAAATGATACAGCCTGTTTAGCAATGAATTAGACATTGCAGAAGTTATTTCTTTGAAAACTTGTATGGGTATCTTTAAGTGTTGTACCACATTGACATTACTACAACAACTTCACGGTTGACAATGACTATTTTATACAAAGCACAGAAGGCATCTAATGTAATTGGCTGTCATATGGAATCATAATTATTAATCCGTTGTTCCTTATGATAAGGCACTTCATCTTTTGCTTATCAGTAAGAGATCCCATTTGTTGTCAATTATGAACTCAGTACTTATGTGAATTACATGATGATTTTTTGTGAACGTTTTTCCCTCATTTGTAGCAGCAATGTTCTGCGGTAGATATCCTGTCTGATGTTGCAGCTGACTTGGTTCTAAAGTGTGTTAATCTCATGTTTGCAGTACCATTTCAAATGATCTGGGAGGAGCACCCTTTGGGTATGTTCTTTTTCTGCAACTTTCCCACCCCATTTAGTTTTGTACATAGGATTTTTCTTATTAAGCCACCAGCTGCATTATTGCGTTGAGCATGTTATCACTGTATAATCAGTTCATATCTTATTCTTAAGCTTTCTGTAGAACAAATAGACATTTCTGAAGAAAATTTGGGCCTTTTTCTCAGATTTCTCTGTTTTTCACCTCTAAGTTTTCATATTCGTCTCTTAGGCTTGAGCCCAAATGTGAGATTTTGAAATGAGTCTCTTCCTTGGAGTCGGAAGGGAACCTGAACCTTTGCTTTAAGGCTGACATGCCTCAATTTCATGCCATATCTAAATGTGCTAGTTCTATGTTGAGAAATCTACTGACTGGTGCCATTTGACATGGTTTTTATTTATCTCATCTCTTTTAATGGCCATTTTTCAAAATCAAGTAAAAACTGTTAATTTAATTTTTGAAGTTCTTATCATATGCTTTAGGATTGTTATGCTATTTGTTGAACTTCCTAATAATAATTCAGGGGTCAGACATTTACAAGAGGTATTTGGAAAATATGGCAAAACATTTATCCCATATTGATTCACGTAGGAATGCACATATTGGTTGACGTAAGAATTCATAAAATATCAAAGGGGTAGCAATTTCTATCATTTCATCTTCCATTCAAAGAAAAGAAAATGCAACATAATATGGAGGGCCTTTCACAAACCAAGACATGAAAAACTAGTATATAAGACTAATGTATGCATTTTTCTTGAATATAAGAAAACATGTCTGGAGTTGGAATTTTATTTTCTTTCTTTTGCTTCCTAACTACACTTCCCGAGAAAGGATTCTTGTTGTACTAGTGTTTTAGAATTTGATTCTATGATTGTTGACAAGCAACCCACACTGGGTAGTAGAGTTGATAAGAACGACTTAGGAGTTGCAGTTGGGTCCATAGCCATGAGTTTGATTCTTGTTGATGTATGCCTAAACTTATTTGATGCATGGTCTTTGCGGGTGAAATCACGCAAGAGCTTGGCCCAAGCCTATGAATTTTGGGTGGGGATTTTTTATGTCCCCAATAAATATTGTTGACGAACATTCCAAAAACACTTGTTTGTGTTATTGAAACCATCAAAACATTATACAGGATAGGAGCTGTGAGAATACTTGGACTAATAATGCAAATCACTCTTCAATGCCACAATGATTAAGTGATGGCATAGGGATTTAGGAAAATTGATCTCTTGAACTAAGAGGTAGAAAGCACTTGACAAATAAAAATACAGAAGTGCTTTGTCCAGAAAATTGACAAAAACTAAAATGCAAGCTTAAAGCAGCAATTTTTTCTGAAAAAGATAAGTGAATTCCTGAGAAAGGGGTTGTAACTGCTCAAAATAAAAGGACTTAGAATTTATAACTGAAATTAAACTAAAATATTGACTTGGTTCTTCATTATAAAAGCAATCTAACTTGGTTAAAATAAGGCACATTATGTAAAGATGCAAAAGTAAAAGCTGTGTGGAAATGGAATTGCTTGGAATTGAAGTGCTGGGAACATATACCTAAATGCTGGAAACTAAAGATTCTGGAACCGTAAGCTCTAATGAAACTTAACTGTCTGTTTACATGGAAAGACTGATTTTTGTTTTTCAAATTTATTTTGCTCTTTCAGTTTTCCATTTTCTTAGTGTTCCTAAAAATGAGTGTGAGCTTTGCCATAATGATAAGGTGACCTGGAAATATCAGGATCAAACCACTAAAACATCTTAAATCTAGTTCTATGGCAGTGTTTTTGCGACTATTCCCAGATCATATAATGTGGGAAATCTCATGCATTGAGTCACCTTTAAATTATGTCTTTCTTTGGAAGCACGTTCAGTTTTACTATATTTTTTCTTATTTATAAAATTGGGCACAAATTTGAAGTTTACATGCATATGTTTTTAAATAAAAACAGATCTGAAAAAAGTGTACTGTTTTTATGGTTTTACCACTCTTTGAATTCTCAGTTTAGGATTTATTTCATTTGATTGACAAAGTTATTAATGAGTCAATATTTATTAATAGTGGCTACAAGGCATCAATAATTAACCTAAGGTTAGGGTAGTTAAATAAACGAAGTTGCTTGGAGCTTGGCTTGAAATTGTTTGGTTAGAGCTTGTTCAAGCTCCCCTTATGAAGCATAACATGTCAAGTTCATGTGCATTTTATGAGCTCGCTTTGTTAAGAAGCAAAGCTTAGACAACACACTAAATATATTGCATTTTTGATAAACCCACTACTTCAATACTCAATTTGTATTGGTTATATGTTTAAGCTCAATTAGTTTGAGCTTAACATAAAAATATAATGAACATAGCTCAAGCCTAATTTTTAGTAATTTTTAGCTCGCCAATTTACCCAGTTAATCCTAAGTCAAATTAATTTATCCTCAACTCATTGGCAACTCCACTTGCAGTTGTTTGTAGGCAATAGATTGTATGGCTGTCAATGACAGTAATTTTTAAACAAAAATAATCTTCATATTATTGACAATTATTAAGTTCATTTTTATTGTTATATTAAGTATATACGAGTGATAAATTTCACTGAACTATTAAACAATGTAGGTGATAACCTAAATGTTTCAAACTAAGCAGCATGGGCCTGGATACGAGACATGGATTCCACCCATGTACATGGAGATGCGTTATTTTTTATAAGAAGAATATGACACACTATGAACATGTTAATTAATTCATTGATTTTTTAAAATCAGACTCCATATACATCCAAATAATGGTAGATTTATAGACTATTAGATCTCTCCTTTTTTTTTTGTAATTTTCTTGGCCATTGGAAAATAGTAATTGAAAACAGTATCCGAATCTCTTCCCGCTCTCTTATTTACAGATGAGAGAACTGAGAAGCTTAGACTAGAGCAAGCTTGCTACCTCCCTCCTCCGTCCTTCCCTGCTTCTTAACTGTTTCCTGTTTTTCCCTCTTGTTTCTTTTTTATTCCCTTCCATTGGTCCTTATTTCCATCTCTCTCACTCTGCCCCCTCTCTCTCCCTCTCTCACATTGCTAATCATATTGCCTACTTTTTCTTTATCAAAGAAGCATGGACAATGGTATGACACAACACCAATACGATGATACTATTTTTTAAAGCAATGGGGACACAAAATGCTAATAAATTTAATTATTTATTAAATTGATCAACAAATACTAATTTATCCAAAATTAGCAATAAAAAGTGATACTATTTTTTGAAAAAATAAGGATGCAAAATGTAATAAATCTAATTGTTTATTAATATGATAATATAATTGATCAACAAACACTATGTTATTCTCCATTAGCAATAGAAATGTATTTTTTTTTATTTCATTGTGAAAAAATCACAAGTTGAAGCAATATACAAGTAATCAATATAAAGAAGTGCTATAATATCCCTCACAAATGAGAAAATGAAAACGAAAAAATGAGTGTGTAGGTTGTAAATTGTTTCTAAATTATAAATCATCTCCATTTTTCTTAGTTTACATTAAGAACCAATTTTTCTTAAAAATGACAGGATAACTCAATGTGTCCAAAACTTATCGGAACATGTTAGAGGTTGTCCAACAAGTGTCGGACATTGATTAGCTAGCCTGGTAGAAATGCTGGTGCTTCTTAGCTCTCCAGTAATGCGTTCGAATGGCTAGCTGTCCCCGGAAAGAGAATAAGTTGTTTGGAGTTTCTTGTTTAGTAACCCGCAACTTCATTCAAAGTTTTTGAAGATCCCATTTTCTTTTTATGTTGGGAAAGTCAGAAAAGAGTAACCATATCTGCAGTTTTCTGTCTTGTCTGAAATAGAGGAAGTAAATTAAAATTCCAACACGTGTCCATCTGAGTGTGTTCAGAGCATGTTGGTGTTGAATGCTTGCTAGACACTAATACCCTATTGGTGTCCATACTCTTCAGGTTACCAAGAGGATAATGCATTTGTGTCCTCATGTCAAGTAACATCATTGTTCCTCCTAATATGATAAATGTCATTTATAGGCCATCTTGCAATTATTTCTTTATTTTGTATTTTTGATATTTGTTATGTCATTTTAGAACCAAAGATTATTGAGATATCGTTATTATTATTGTCGTTGTTATTGTCACTTAGTCTCTTTGATGTTTGTGTATGATGATTTAAAGTCAACAAATAATTCTTAGGATAACGAGCTTAATACCACAAACCATCCAAACCTAACTAACCTGCACGCTAACGCTTTGGGAGGTTTATCTTAGCTTAATAGTTTGGTTTGGTTTAGTAAAAATCTAAACCACAATTAGCTGTTGGGTTGTAAATGATCCTTTAAGCTGCACCCAAACTGCTAAAAGAAGTAAGAAAAAAGGGGCCAATGCCAGAAAGATTTATAAGATTTCAATCCATGTGCAGCCCTTGTGAGAACCAAAAGAAAAATGACTCTTTCCTAACCTGTATATAGACATCTAGAATTTCTTGAAACATTTTTCATGTCCTCTTTTTTATTTTTCGCATAGTAGTTTGTTGGGGAGGGGCACATATATGGTAGATAAGATAGCAGCACGTCTTCCCATTGTCTGCTAGTGCTTCCAAATATAGCTATTTTTTTTTATAACTGACCTGAACTTTTCAATTTTCCCTAATTATTTTTTGGATTCGCAGTAGTTACAGGGGAAGGGGCACATGTGTCATAGTAAATAAGATTGCAGCAAGACTCCCCACTGTCAGCATTGTGCTTCCTAAAAGTTACTTTATTAGAACTGGAACCATGATTGAGCTGGTGCAAGAGCTGGCCACTAGTTCATTGGTTCAACAAGTGGTTCAATTGATCCAATGGTTTAATAATAACTATATTATAAGGCTATATAAATAATAGCTGATAATAGTTATAAACCATTGATACATAATATCTATATACATATATCTCTTAATATCAAAGGCATTAAATGCAAGTGCTCATAGTTGTAGAATTATTTTTTTGAAAAAAGATGAAAGGTCCCATCTACAGACTGGAACTAAACAAGGAAAAGTGAATGCACAGGATTCAATAAACAGAAATGTGACATGTTTATCTGATACAAGAAAGGAAAAATCAGCTAGCACGTATTGTGTTAGCTTATTTACCCAGTTTTTTCAGTCTATCCTCCATTTTACTTCTATCTTCCTCTCAACTCTGTATTGATACTACAAAAGTAAAATAGAAGAATGGAGCAACCATAATGACAAGAGGAGAAACAAGGTTGCTGCCAATAATATTGCTACAAATTTTCAATATGTAATAGGGTAACAGAGTCAAAGACCTGTGAGACTGTGAGTGAGATAAAGAGAGCCTGCCTGATAGAGGGAAAAGAAAGAGAATGACAAATCTCAGAAGCCATGATGCCACCAACCACATTAGTGGAGGAGATGTCAAGTTCAGAGTGTTTGCATTGATTTGCCTGTTTTTATTTGTTTGTTTGAATTTCTAGTCAGATGGTAGAATTCAACTGCCAAAGGTACCGGTCCACCATTTTATTGGTCAAGCTGAATTGTTTTAGTGTAGTTAATATAACTATGCTTCTTACAAAGTATGAAAGGTGTTGTACTTGGTAGCTGATATGTGCCACTTAAGTGGGCAGATTCACATTCTCCTGTTAGGCTAAAATCACCGACCTATCTTGATTAGGCTAAGAATAGCACTGTGATTGGGCTAAGAAACTCATTGGCGAGATTGAAATTTGGCCAGCAAATGGGCTGAACTTGAGGTCTTGAGTAATAGCCTCAGAATGTTTACAGGCTGGACTAAGATTAGTGATCTATTGCTTCCTAGCCTGCCGACTTCTGTAATTTAATACTCAACCCATCAAAACTTTGCTCGGAGCTGGATATCCCTGGTCATCTGCCTGGGTTGCATTTGCAAATAATCAAATCATATGATGGGTAATATGGGTTTGTAGTTAGCTAAATACATATTAATCCATTTATGGCATTGAAATTTCAAAGGGATGCCAACATTGCTCACACCCTTTACTGAAGCACAATGCTGGCACAATGATTGATTGAAAAATGCTCCAATCACTCTTCTTAAGAGCATTACAGGAATTGATAATCCTTAAATTTATTCCATCTTACTTTGTAGAACTCAAAAGAAATAGGTCCCTGCTACAGTTCTCATTATCTTAGGACTTTGAAAATATATTTCCCAATAACTGGCCAAAACCAATTTGTGTGTGAGAGAGAAATAAACTGGAAGGAATGGAGACCTAAATACATAGTGTGGCCTGTGACCTTGGACATGTGATGATTGAGTTAAGAAAATTGAATTAGAATATAGGACAAATTTGATGAATTAGATAAACCAGTCCACCACAGCCTGTATATCGGTCATTGTGCTTTTAGTGACATGCTCTGTGCTTTTGGTCTAAAAGTACAAACTGTTCTCACTTGAAGAGCAGGATGGTCAACTGACAACTAATGTTGCGGCTTTTACTGGTTACTAGCTAACAGGATTGAAGTCACCCCATTGGCCAAACCTGATCAATTTTGTGAAGTTTATGACGTAGGCCTCCTCTCCATAGTAGCTACCTAAAACTGGGAAATTTAGACAAATGCAGCAAACTAAAATTTCTGTCTTTTTGGGTGCATTTTGCCTTAGTAGCTGTATAGGTTTATCCTTTATATGAATTTCAACAATAATATAGCTGAGATCCATCTCAAGGCAATAAACTAATTGTTGCTCCAGTCTATTTTGTATCGGATCTGCATCTTAGGCACTAAAAGTTCTTTTAAGGGGGTCTTGTCCCTAGGAAAAGATGGATCTTAGTGGTCTCAGTGTCCACTTCAGTGCTATTTCCTTGTGCTTGGATTCCCATTTCAGTACGGCTAATGTCTAATTGAAGTAACAAACTCTGTGTTTGTGTGTGTGTTTTCTTTTTTTACAAACTTTTATTACAAATTTTTCCTGGCTAACTCATGATTTCATAACCTACTTTGAGTTTTTATACTCTGCCCGAGAGCCTGAGAGCTTCCTTTCCTCTGCTTACTGGCAACACACTCCAATCTGGTTCAAAGCTTGACCATCAACTGAAATCTGTTCTCATCGTAGAACTTTTAAATATGAACAAGTTTGGGCTAATTACTTAATAACTCAGAAGCTATGGTGCCGGAGAACTGTAAGCAGAAAAAGACTATGTTGGAGTAGAAATTAATCCAAATTGGCTCGTCCTTTGATTGGGTTTTTTACAAGGTATTCCCGTTGGTTGCTCCTAGACTGTCATGAGTTGTTTAGTCATTTGAGGATCACTAAAGGGCAAGACAACTTTTTATTTGCCATCAATAGAGCGCCAGAATTTCCTCCTGCAGGTTAACAAAATTAATTGAACTCTTAAATGAAGAACTTCTTATGGAATTCCTCTGCTGGATACGTCATTCCTTTTAAAGTTTCTGGAATCAACCTCAGTAAGTCAGAGATTCTGTAATAATAATCCCCTAAAGAATTATGGCTGCTTCATTAATAATTCTTGCATTTTCCAGAGTCCTTGATTAATATCCTCTACTTCTTTAGAACTCAGAATATTTTCCCCCTGTACCGGATAGAAGGGGCGATGGTGAAAATTCTAGTCAATTGTGATAATCCTTTTGAATCATGTGTAGTTTCATCTTGTCCTGTATTTCCATTTTAATGGCGATTGTAGTGTTAATTTGTTACAAACAGTTTCGTAATAGACTATGGATAATAGATTATTGTCTAGGTTTATTTAGTATAAGCAATTTAACTTGTTTCCTGAGCATACTTACCCATTGGAGGCATTAATACTGGTGTTTTTAGATTTCTGGAGTGGAATCTTTGTTGGTATTGATTAGGTCAGGATACACTCAGACTCTTTCTCTCTTATCCTTGGTTCACTGATGCCACACATATCTTATGCTTAGGATCATGCCCTTATGAAAAAAGCAAATACAGTGGTTTCGTATTTATTCAATGTGGGACATTTACGGCATTTTTCTTCATCGTGCAACAAATCTCTTTGAATTTTTATTATCCTATTGCCATTTTGTTAAATACCACACAGGAATGTGGTTTCATTCAGTGATGGGCTTCCTGGCAAAGGGACTGGCATACCATATTTCTACCTGACGGCTCTTGATCCGACGGCAAAATATGCATTGATAGATCAAAGGTCTTCAATGACAATTAGCGAGTACCCTTTAGGAACTTGTGGTACCCTTTAGGAACTTGTGGGAAGACGGACCCTGAAAACCCGACCTGTGCAAAAATGACACTCACGGGAAAGGTTTTTTCTCTCAATTTATCTCTGCATATCGTTGATTTGCAAGATCGTTATCCTACAATTATCTTGTTCACAGTAACGCTTAATTTTGTAGCCGGTTATATACTCTACTAATTGTTGCACCAAGTATGAGAGTTGAACTCAACAGCCTTTTTGTGATTTGTTATTTGTTATTTGTTTGAATTTAGAATTCTGCTAATTGCAAGTATTAGAATCAAACTTGGTGAGAGATATCCAAGTAAAAGAAAAAAAGGCACGGTGTGAAAGAACAGAAGACTAAGAAAATACAAAAAATGTACAAATTAGCCACTGATACCATGTAAAGTGATTACGCAGCAACGTAGAAGTCTGATTATAGCGAATGGTTGCACAGGCACTTCAACCATCCTAAACTGACTACTGTTTTATGCTATTTCAGTTAAAACTAGTCGAGGGGAACTCCAAGGAAGCAGAATTTGCCCAAAATGCATTGTTCTCAAAGCATCCTGAGATGAAGGGTAACTGTATCTACAATAAATAAACATCTTTTCGCATAAAGCTACTATTCATAGTGGGTAACTATATCTACAATAAAAATAAACATCTCGTCTCATAAAGCTATTATTTTTAGTTGGTAACTTATCTACAATAAAATAAACATCTCGCCAGGTGGAACTATTATTCATACTCCATGTATACTCTGTTTTTGTGCCCAAATTGTCACGTCAGCCCATCAATAAAAAAGAAGAAGAAAGTTGTCGCAAAAAACTGTTTTTCTTGTTTTTTTTCACGCATATTTTTGGCAAAATGAGAGTATATGGGCACATGCGTAGTATTTCCCTCGTCACATTGAATTTTTTCTACTATCAAAGTTGCATGTCATGTCTATGTCTATAATTCTCACGACTGCCGTTATGGTTTCTCATTGTTAGTTTTGTGGTTTTTTATGGTAGATTGGCCTGAGGATCACAACTTCGAAGTCTTCAAACTCGAAATTGCAGACATATTTTTGATAAATTGGTTTGGTGGAAGAAAACCTCTGCCTGTTGAAGAGTATCTGCACTTGAAAATGTGAGTGTCACAGCTTTTACTCTAGCCATATCATGAGAGAGCTTGTGAGAAAAGATGATGCACCTGTAATCTACAGTTTAAGATTTCATGTTGATACTGAATAAAGATGCAAACCTCTTACTGTGGCATTTTCTTTTCCACCAAACACTGAGTCTTTTTATCTGTCTGCAGGGACAGACTGACCTTGGTTGTGTAGCTGCCCCTCTATTTCCCTTTTACATTTCCTCGCCTGTCTCCCTGTCTATAGTTTCTCAAGCATATTTCCGTTATATCGGTTGTGAAGAACAAGCTGTATGTTATGCTATCGATCTGTCGGCAGTGCATACATTATTTTAAAGTTGCAAATATGTATATTTGTAATGTATGTTGTATGCTTGGTGACGTCGACCGAGCTTTTATGCCCCCAAATACATAAAACAAGTCCTTGGGGACTACAGCAAGGTAATCCTAATTACATTTGAGCACAAGAATAGCTCTTTTTTCTGTGTCTCGTGATGAATAATGGATGTATTTTCTGAGTTGATCTGGTTTTATCCGCTTTAGCCGAGCTTGAGTTTTGACTTCAGATTGACGTATGCTTGGTGGGTTATTTTGTAATAGGAAAGCCGTGAAGATCTTAATTATCTTATAAATTTAAATTTTTAAATATTTGTATTCCCCAACAATAGTTAAAAAAAAATTTTTTTAACTTAAAAAAATTAAATTATGTTTAATGGGTTATTAAATCTTGTGTGTTTGTTAGTAAATGATGTTGACTTAATTGATTAAAAGTTATATTAATATTATTAAATTTGATTCTTCTCTATGAAGTAAAAATGCGTTGGGTAAGAGTTTTGACTCCGATATAATCTAAATTATTTGCTCCAATTATAGTCAAAGTTATACTTCAAAAACCATTCGACCAGTAGTTTTAGCCAAACAATTATCAAATTATGTTGAATATATTATAGATTTTAAAATATTTGTTAATAAATATTATTGGTTTATTTGTTTAAAAATTATACTAATATTATTATATATTAATTTTTTATGAAGGAAAAAATAATGGATCCGGGTTTGGAGCTCTTGGTTTAAGCATAACTAAATTTTAAATTTTTTTCTTCATTTGGAATAATACGGGTTAAAATTTTATCATAGTCTAAAAAGTAGCCGACATGAACCAAAATCGACCCGTGGTCATTCATAAATGTTTAGCCGATTAAAAGAGCCCACTCAATAAGCACCCCATATATATTTGTTGTTAATATTAGGTTGTCAAAAACAACTTTTCAAAGCTTAAAAGTAATCTTTAGATGAAAAGGGTGTTTAATATAGTATATTATTAGAGA
>JAOVVI020005311.1:2607-16649 GCA_028571085.2 Nepenthes alata
ATTGGTTACGGTGTCCGTTGAGCAGTCCGGATAAGATAAAGAGATTATTATTTGTTCCAATCGATTATGGTAGGTTTATTTAATGCACGAAAAATGGGCCATTCTAACAAGGCTAATGAGTTTCATCCATTCGCTTTGGATCATATGAGTCGATTGAGATATTATTCAGTTCTAAGTCAATTCCTTTCACTGATGGGCTTTTTTCTTGAGCCGGGCTGGCCATACCCATCATTTTTAAAATTCAAATATGCGGTAACATAAATATATGAGAGATTGTTATGTGATAGCTAAAATCACTAATTAAGGAAATTTTTAAATTTTTGTTTATTAATTTGGAAAGGAATTCTTAATTAAACTGTAAAAAAATGAGTGATATTACCTTCTAAAATATTATAGATATTGCTATAAACCTTGGTTGTAAGCACATGCGTACATACTTTTCAGATTTTGGATCTTCTTTAGTGAAAATGGATTTTTTGAGTAAACGATATATTGAATACTCGTAATCTTGCACCATCTTTTAATCTTAGCTCAAAATAAGTTGATAAATAGTTGTTATCTTTTATGTTTTTAATATGATGTTTCAAGTGCCCCATACATTTAGAATTTTTTCAATTATAATATTTTTTACAAATAATTTTTTTCCTCGTCATTAACTAATTTAGCTTTAGAATACTATGAAATAGTACTAGAAATTTTAGAATTGGCCATATATAGTGGGAATAACATTGTCACACTTAGGTTGTAATTCTAATATTTTAATACAAATATCAATAAGCAATTACAAGTGCTTGTGTTATGGAATAATTATCCTAATATCATCCAACAACAAAATGAGAAAAATAATGAGCCATAAAACATGACAATCATATTATGAAAAATTATTCATTACTCTTATAAAATTACAAATTAAAAAATGAAGCCAAATTTATAACAAATGAACAAAAAAAGGTTAAATATTTGATCATTTAAAAGATTGAAAATGAGAGACTAGAGAAAATTTCGATGAAGAGAAAATAGACTGCGAGTGGGTATTTATAGATTTTTTATTAAGGGATTTTTTGATAAGTATTTTTTATTTTAAAGAGAGAGGAAGGGGAAACAACACTATTGCCTTGTGCAACCACTCAAATCGTGCTGAACTATGTCACGGTGTTGACCATAGGTGTCATGTTCCTAAACTCAAAATCAAATATATTAATTTCTTAATCTATAATTAATTTAAATCAAATTCTCATTGACCTTAAGACTCAAATTTTAATTATTTATTCTCTAAACTTTTAAGCTGAGCTAATATTAGAAGTCAAACCTATGAATCAAATGCCGTTAAATAGCCTAAAATGATATTATAAAATCATTTAATCATATGACTCCAAAGTTATACTAAAACACGGTACCAAATACTGACAATTACTTGACCATAAATTCTTGCTTCAGGAGAAAAGGCATCTTAACCAAAGTAAGAGTATCAAAGCAACTGCTAATAATTTTAGAAAATCAAACTCAAGTCTTTATGAGGTATGGATCCTGAATTGTATTTTTATTGATAATTAGTTAAGTTGAATTCATAAAATTATCGAAGTTAAATAAAACTTTGAGTCAAAATTAATTTTATGATTTGGTTACATTAGACCGAGTAAAACTTGCCTAATACTTGATACACGTTTATACATATTTTAAATGGTAAGAACATGCATGGATAATGCCTATGAGACGCTCGTGCATATTTTAAGAAGACTAGTCATATTCAATGTGTACCCAAAGAATGCACATATGTATTTGAGATAAAATATAAACATCGAATACCCATCTGAGTGATACTCATACACCGTATTGTTTATATTCTGGCCTTGACACACACCTGATAGGTGCATATGTGCCATTTTTTTTTTATAAAAGGTCCAATTGGCCGATGTTTAGCTATTTTTATATGGTTTTAGAGAGAAGAGAGAATGATAGAGGTAAGGCTAGAAAAAGAGAGTCTAAGTAAAATTTAGGAGATTTTTCATGATTTTAAATATAAGACAAGTGTATCCAAACCATTTTTCTTTTATTATTAATCTTTCTCTTCTTCTTTGAATATTTATTGTCTTCAATAATCATACATATTATAATTTTATGTATAAAATATTTATACATCACATGTATATACTTGTATTTTATTTTTTGTAATTCTTATGAAATACAGGTCTTTAATTCATATACATTATACTTAAAAGTTTATTTTCTACAATAATATTCATATATATATATTTATTTAAATTATATTTAAATGCTCCTATATATATTTTTTAATTTTTCAGATATACATTCCTATATGTCTTGTACTTAAAATAAATTGAAAAAATTATATAAAATTTACTAAATTATTATAAATTCTTGGGATTATAAATTTTGCATGCCTTTAATATGTATCTTTAAATCTCTATATGTCAAAAATTATGTAATACATTTCTTACATATTTTAACAAAATACATATGAATGTTCTTGTATGTTCATGTATTCATACATGTTATCAATTTGAAAAAAAATATATATAAATGAAAACAAAATACATATAAAGAACATGTTCGTATTTGAATATAATTTTCTATTCGATTATGTATACACTATTATAAAAAATTAATAAAATAAATTGTAATATATCTTAATATATTACAGTAAAATTAAGATTTAAACCTATTATTTATGGGTTAAAAATGACGTTCAGCCTTATCTAAGGTTGAAAACGACGGCCTTATGTTTATGTGTTCATACATGTTATCAATTTGAAAAAATAAATAAATAAAAACTTTATATAAGTTTGATTATAAGAATATTTTTTAGTATGAGAAAATATAAAGCACGTGTTTGTATTTAAATATAATTTTCTATTCAATTATGCACAGATTATTATAAAGAATTAATGAAATATATTATGATATTTTTTAATATATTATAGTAAAAATTAATATTTGAATATATTATTTACAGGTTGAAAATGATGTTCAATATTATCTATAGGATTATAAGTATAATTGTCGACCTATGGGTATTAAATAGTAAGTATGACCTTTAAATATGTAAAAGTATATATAACTCAAGTTTGATTATTCACCTTTTTGTTGATGTGGTCATCATTGATCCTTAATCATTTAAATTTTGGACATGATTTAAACATATTTTAAATATTACACGAGTTATAAAAATTGATCTGTAGTTCATATTATGGACAATATGTTTATGAATTGCATTATTGATTTCTAATTTTTTATCATGTCGCATTGTAAGATATAGGTCTCAATAAATCATCAATTATTAATGAAATGGATATAACAGTGGCTAACCAAAAACCTAGTATTTTATTTTTAAAAAATAACAAATTGAGTTAAGCTAATAAAAATATCGATATCAAATAAATTTGGAGTCAAAGTCAACTTTATAACTGAATCATATCAAATCAAGTGACATCTAACTGATGGCTAACGCACGTATATACATGTTTTGGATAGTAAAAATGCACTTGAATAACATCTCTGGGTGCTTGTGTGCATTTTAAACAGATTGGTCATACCCCGATGTGTAAATGAGAGACATACATGCATTTTCGAAGCATAATGCACTCATCTAACAAACGCTCATACATCATATGATTTCTATTTTAACGTCTGATTAGCGCACATGTGCTAATTTTTATATAATGCCCCATTTGGCCAATTTTAATATTTTTTGTGAGATCAAAAGAGGAGAGAGAGAGTAAAGAGGTAGAGAGAGAAGGAGAATTTTAAGTGAGATTTAAAAAATTTTAATAATTTTAAGTATAAGATAATTGCATCCAAATTTCTTTTTCCCTTGTTACTATCTTATTCTAATATATATGATATTTATTATTTTAAATACTTATATATGTGATATTTTTATAAATAAAAACTTTATACTTCACACGAATGTTATCATACTTACATTCAACGAAATTTTTATGAAATATATGCTTTTAAATTCATCTATATTGTGTGCAAAAGTTGATATCCTACAACCATACTCATGCTTTTATATCATGTTTAATTACCTCGGTACTTTTTGATTTTCATACTCATATTCCTATATGGGATCTGGGGACCATCCTTCTCCCCTGTGGAGAAGGACCATCCTTCTCTTCATTGAGTCGTCGGATGTAAAATCCGACGGCCAACACGTTTTGGATGGATAATATAACGTGGGCCGTCCGATTTTAAATTTAATCGGACGGTCCACGCGCATTTGCTCCAAAACACGTGAGCTGTTTGATTCACATTCGACGGCCCATATTAAGAAAATGACGGTCCTTCTCCAGAGGGGAGAAGGATGCCCCCCAATTCCTATATGCATTATATTTGAGAATAAATTGAAGAAACTGTGTTTATTTTATTGAATTATTGTAATTTTCTAGGAGTATCACTTCCACATGTTATAAATTTTACAATGCACTTCCTGCATATTTCAACAAAATGCATGCAATTGTTCTCGTATGTTTATGAGTTACTATATGTCAACAATTTGAAAAAAGATAGGAACAAAACTTTACATATATTAAAAGACAATGATATTTTTTCTAATATAGAAAAATATAAAGAATATATTTGTATTTGAGTAGAATTTATTTGATTATATATAGATCATTATGGAGAATTAATGAATTTATATTATGATATATTATAGTAACAATTGATACTTGAACCTATCATCCGCTAGTTAAAAACAGTGTTCAACCATATTTGATAGGAATATGTGTATGATGGTCCACCTATACATCTTGAATAGTAGTACATAGCTTTTAATTGTATAAATATATATAATACAAGTTTTAATTATTCGTCATTTTGTTGGTGAGACTATCACTAATATTTGATCTATATAAAACTTTCAAAGTTGGTTAATTTAGTATATGTTGCTTAGCGGCAAAGAAAGTCCAAATCACAGATCCAATGCTATATGTGCAAAGAGTTTAGGCATATTGCAAAAAAAAGAAAAAAAAAATATATTAAAAAATTTTACAATTATTATAAAAATAACGGACAAATATTAAGAATTATGGCATTCAATATCAAAATTGACAGGTTTAAATTTTTCATACCGATGTCCACTCTGTGTTAGCTATTGTTTCAATCCCTCCAAATCAAACGTGTAATATTCATTCTCTTTTCTCTACTTCTGAGATGGTATAATAAATGATAATCTCTACTTTATCTACCCTCGGACTATGAGATAAGTGAAAATTATTTATTTTTTTTTGATGATATAGATGCTTTATATAATGTTTATAAATATAAAGGTAAATAATATATTTAGGTGGCCAATGGTAATTTTTTTTTATCACTGTAGTTAGAAATCTAGGGTCCACATTTGATAATATTTTTTGTATTTTAAATAACGCCTTGTTTGCTCTCTCCCGATCGAGCCCTGTTCTGCATACAGACGTGGAATCTTTGATGCTCTTCTTAGTCCAGTTTGGTTTCTAGAACTCACATCACTCCCAACTATTCTTCCTCTATTGGCATCTCTCTGTTGACGATTCTGCAGGATTGAATTGATGGCGATATTCATCGCAAGTCGGCGTCTTTCGAGCAGGTCGGCGACGACGACGACGTTGCGCTCTACGTGTTTGCGATTTTACTCGTCATCTTTTAGGGAAGAGCAGGATACATTTGGACCAATTCTTGTACCTTCTGACAAGTCCGTCTCTCTCCCTCTCTCTCTCTCATTTCTATTTACTCTGCGCTATTTGTATAAGGTAACAAATAAGAGAATCTACCGATGTTGAGTAGTTTCACATTTTAAGATAACGCATTCTATATGTTTTATTGCCATTAAGCTTTAGCGAGGTTTTTACCGAAGGCATTGTCCTCTTTTTCTGGCGGCGTTCCCATTATTCTGTTCAATTTGACGCTTCGGTCAAAAATTTCCCGAACTTCAATGAAAATGCTTGTTAATTATTTTACCTACAAAGCGGGTGAAATTGACAATATGATGTTGGAGATTTTTAATTTTGTAAAGATTATAAATTTCCACGTTAAAGTGGCAGTTAGATACATGGCATATGTCCAGTGACGCACAGCCGATACTTATGTGACAATCTAAGTTGGTTTTGATAGTTTAATCAACTAATTTAACTTCCGACTAGTATTTCAACCAACTTAATTTCCAGTCACCGTCTATTTAGATATGTGCTTCTTGTATCATTTTTGTCTATAAATGGACATTTGCAGTCAGTTTTGGGTAACTACTAATCTCAACAAAATCTAGACTTTCTAAGTAATTATTTATTCGTAAAAACAGTTTTTTAGTGGCAGACAATGTTGTTTTTCATTATTATTTCGGGTTTAATTTTGTTGGTGTAAAACATAGTAAAAAGGCTTCATTGTATCCCTGAGACAATTGTTACGAACCTATTTATATTTGTAAGGTTGAATATTGTCTTAAGGAAAATGATATAACACACCTTGAAGCCACTCCTTGATAAGTTCTTTTAAGTCAGACATATTTATTTTTTGAGAGCCTTGGTTTTCCAACAATCTTAAGACACTATTGAAAATGTAATAATTGAAATTATGAATCTAAACAAATGACAACTTAAATTGTTAAGTTGGATCGATTTGATGGCTGAAATTTTATGAGATGGAAGATGTATTTTCTTTTAGCATCTCTTCAAATCATATATGTTGTAAATTCACCAAGACCCAGAGAGAAAGATGATGAGACTAATGAAAAAACTCAAATCTTACAAAAGTGGGACCTAACAATGTTATGCTATCCAAATCTAGCTTAAACCAATGTTTTTGGGGAGAGTTATTGTTGACTGTATGCCATATTTTTAATAAAGTTCCTAACAAAAGGTGCAATTTAACTCCATCCAAGTTTTGTAATAAAAGGAGGTCTAACCTAAACTATTTAAGAGTTTTAGGATGTAAGGCAATCAGTAAAAATTCCCGAGTCCAAAAGAAAGAAATTGAGTGAAAGAGGCATTAGATGTGTTTTCTTGAGGTATGCAGAACATAACGAAGCATATAGGTTTGTGGTGATAGAACCTAATGGCTCGATTTCGATTAATAATTTTTTTTTGGTAAGCAACAAGAGCAAATTTATGTTCCTGGAATGGGACAATTTGAAAATGACAAAGAACAAGAAGTTACCAAACTTAAAAAATATAAGATAATAAGGAAAACAAACAACTACGAACCTAATTAGAAGAAACGAGAGAGTTGGTAGGAAGACAAATTTCTTGTTATTTTGATGTAGAAGCAAATCCTATCACTTTTAATGAACAAAAAGCCAATTTTTGGAAAGAGATAATAAACGACGAGATGGACCCAATAACGGGAAATAGAACTCGGAAGTCAGTGGATCTGCCCTCTTGTTTTAAACCAATATGTTGTAAATAAATTTTCAAAAAGAAAATCAAAGTTGATGGATCAATTGACAAATTTAAAGCTTGGTTAATGACAAAAGTTTTACTTAAAAGCTGAGAATCAACTATTTTAATACATATTGCTCAATGGCTTGAATTGCTGCTATTAGAGTATTTATATTGCTTGCCTCGATACATAATATGGTCATTCACCAAATAGATATTAAATGGTGAACTAGACGAGAAAGTGTATATCGGAACAACCAGAAGAGTTTGTGGTTCTATGACTAGAATATAAATTTTGTAAACTAGTTTAGTCATTGTGTGGACTAAATAAGCACCTAAACAACGTCATCAAAATTTTGATGAAATAGTTCTTGTCAATGGATACAAAATAAATGAATTTGATAGGTGTGTTTATAGCAATATTAATAAAAAAGGAGTCATTATTTGTTTTCATGTGAATGACATGTTAGTCTTTGGAACTGATTTGTAAAATGTTAAAATGCTAAAATCTTCCTTGTCAAGCAGTTTTGATACGAAAGACTCAGGTGTAGCTAATGTCATTTTAGAAATCAGAATCATTAGGGATGATAATTCTATAATGTTATCACAATTCTATTATATAGAAAAGGTATTTAAGTAAGTTCAATATTCTTGATTGTTTTTCATTTTTCACACCTTTTCATCCTAACAAAAAGTCAGTTCTTAATACTAGTCACCTATAAACCAATTGGAATATGCTAGGGTAATTGGATGCCTTATGTATGCTATGATATTCACTAGACTAGAAATAACATTTGCAGTGGGCAAATTAGCCAAGTGTACTAGTAATCCGAGTAATCACATTGGATTGCAATAAAGAGGATTTTGAGATATATCCTTTTCGTCTTAGAAGGATATAGGGATGCAGATTGGATTACTGAAACATAAAATCATACATCTACTACTGGATGGATCTTTATGGTTAGTGGGGGTGTGATTTCTTAGGTTTCTAATAAGCAAACTTGCATAACTGATTCTAACATGACAGTTAATTTGTTGCTTTAGCATCTGTAAGCAAAGAAGCAGGAATGGTTTAGGAACTTTTCTATGAATTTCCTTTGTAGCCCATACTGCTTTCTCCAGTATCCTTGCATTGTGATAGCAAAGCTACCTATCAAAGGCATATAGCCATATTTACAATGGAAAGTACAGACATATTGGACTATGATATTGTTATGTGAGACAATTGATCTCACATGATGTGATTACAATTGATTTTATAAGGTCAAGCTAAAATTTGGCAGATCTTTTAACGAAGAGGATTATCAAGAGATATGGTATTTAAAATATTTAAGGGGATGGGCCTCAAGCCCATATTAAAAAATTTTCAATGATAGATTTCGACTTACCGCTTGTTATTACTTCAAGCCTTAAGTTTGATAAGTCTAAATATATTAGAAGAGTGATTGCAAGTATTATGTTAACTCCTTTTCGTCCAAGGTGGGGTTAGCAATGCTTTGGAACCGCAATGTATAAGAGAAGAGTGAACTTGAAAAGTTTTTAATGGACTTATAATAATTTTTGTTGAAATACTTAAATTTTAGGTTACTTTCGATAGAGTCTACTTTTATGGGTGTGAAGTGCTACCGCTTCTTGGAGTTCAAGGGCGTGACTCCACAAAAACTCATGAATGGTTATGGACACAAATCAATGATACTGTCGAGTATGGTGAAATGACAATGATATTGAGATCATGATTTGTTGTTTTAACTAGTCTAATAGAATTGTTGGTTCATGTCATTCTGGCTTGTTATAACATATTTCACTAAATAATGGTTCATTCACCAGACACCACTATTTATGCACAATTTTCAAGATTATATAGGATCTGATACTTTTTTAAAATATTGAAAATGATTGGATAATGTTGTAGGTTTTCAATTTTGTAAATGTTATAAAACATTGGATTGACACTTACACATGGTACATGCCATGTGTCAATGGTGCACATGTTGCATTAATGTGGCAATGGAAGTTTGTTCTGGTAGTTTCATCAACTAATAAAACTTTCAATCACAATTTCAACCAACTTAATTTCAAATCATCATCTATTTTGACATGTGTTTCCTATGTCATTTTTTTCTACAAATAAACATGCCATTAGTTTTTATTAACTACTAATCTCAATAAAATCCAAATTTTCTAAGTAATTATTTGCGAAAATGATTTCATAGAATCGGACAATTCTATTTTCATTATTGTTTTAGGTTTGATTTCGTTAGTGCAAAATGCTGTCAAACAAAGGTTTCATTGTATCCTCAAGACAATTTGCATGAACTTGTTTGTATCTATAATGGGCGAATATTGTTTTAAGAAAAGTGGCTTTGTAACACGTCTTGAAGCCATTCTTTAAGATGCTATTTTATATCGGATGTATTTGTTTTTCAAGAGCCCTTATTATTCCAATGATTAATGGTTCTGTCTGGCTGGAGTGATTTCATGTCTGTAATAATGCAATGAATGGGAGTAACTGCATGTTTGTCAGCACATTGAAATGAATAGGTTTGCCAACGTCTTCAGTTGATTTGCTGCACTTGGTTTAAGGCTATATTCTCATTTTGCTAGTTCGTGTTTCCTTAGTCTTAATAAGCCTTTCATGCTGCAGGTCAATTTATTTAATTACGGGTCAGTTATTCTATCTTGAGATGATTTATGAGCATTTATCACTTGCAAACTGTGTATGCTATTGTGAGGCAACAGCAGCGGTGCTCACTGCTCTGCACTCTCTAGGTATTCATATTATTGCTTGGCTGCATCGCAAGGAGAAAATATTTGCGGTGATCCATGTTGGGCTTTTAGAATTTGATGACATCTGACTGTTATTTCAATGTTAACAAGAAATATGATTTCAAATTTAAGCAAATGTGGTGGAATATTGGTGTTTTCAGACTATGTTAGTTATGGGAGAAGTGGCACTGCATTTCTAGTCATTGAACTCAAGAAAGATAATCAGAAACATGCTCACACTAACCATAACTTCTATCTGTTGACTGCCTTATACAGTAGAAATACTTCAGTAGAAATACTTCTCCTGGTAAGTTCATTAATTTATCATATATTAAGAAGACTATATATGGTTGGGTGACTATGCTAGTTATGGGAGAAGTGGCATTGCGTATCTAATCATTGAACTGAAGAAAGATAATTAGAAACATTCACACACTAACAGTAACTTCTATCTGTTAACTGTCTTATACAGTAGAAATGCTTCAATAAAAATACTTCTTCTGGTAAGTTCATTAATTTATCATATATTAAGCAGACTACGGGCTAGACACATCTACGGGCTGGTTGTTAGCACCGACTGGTAAGAACCTTGTTGAGGAAGAGTAATTTATCTACGGGCTAGACACATCACAAACAGTTGATGGAGAATTAGGAAGTTTGGATTGATGTAGTATGGAAGAATTTGTTGCCAGTTGCTGTAAACTTTTGGAGGACATGTGGGTGGAGTTGGAGTGGGTATGCAATAACAGAAAATAGACTTATGGCTGAATCAAAATAGCAGGTATCTCAAGCTTTTTGTTTCTGTAGTAATAGCACTACGTTGGTCACCTATCAAAAGGACAGTGGCAGTACACATCTTGTGTTTCTTCCAACCCTCGTTTATTTATTGACTAGAATATAAAAGAATCGACCTTTTCTTTGTGATGAATATTAAACATCAGTCTCTTCAGATTCTGCTTTAGGTTGACCTTGTTGCTGTCATGCTGACTGAATATCTAGGTTGTGGGGAGCTCAAACACAGAGATCACTGCAGAATTTTGAAATAGGTGGAGAACGTGAACGGATGCCTGATCCAATTATTCGTGCCTTTGGAATTTTAAAGAAATGTGCTGCCAAGGTATATTCTTACCACATATTTGCTTCTTTTTGTATATATAAACTTTTAAAGCATCTGCTTATACCAACCAGAGTTATTCCTACAAAATTCTAAATCTCACAAATTTGCAGCTGATTTCATTGTATTTTGATACTTTTCCCTCCTGTGCAAAACTCTCTTTGGTTCAGATTCAGACTCAAAATTCTTGGGCTCTAATTTGGTACTTGCACCAGGAGTATAACTAGCATTAGGGTTTCCTTTCTCAGCGGAGCATTCAATGTAAACTCACTGCTATTGTATTTGGTTCAATAAAGGTTTAGTTCAGGGCCCAAAAACTTCATGAAAAAGCTTTTGTTATGGTTTTTCTTGGGTGGGGGGGGGCAGGCAAGGTTTAATGTTTTGACAATTTGACTTGTCTATAATGTGTATGGAATGAACTTTTGGACGATTATAGTATACAATCCTCCCCTACCATGAAAAATCATGATATGTCGCCAGTCGACAATATACTACGATATATTGGCCGATATTTAAAATATTGGCTGATATATGTGATATTTTTCAATACATTAGTCGATATCGGCCGATATTTTCCCTCAGGTTACAATTTTCAAAAAATGTCTAGTTTCTAGCACGTTTGATTCAGATATGTATTACCCGATATAGCCAATACTAATATAGTCACTACAGATACCGATATTGACCTATTCATCCTACTTGCTACTAAGATGAGTTCATCTTATTTTTGTTGATAAATGCAGCCAATTAACTGACATGGGCGATAGCAAAGTATTAAGGATGACATGAGACAATGCCTTAGGGCTGTGTTCTTGCATTAAATTCATACATCTCACCTGTGTCCGGAAAAAGAAAATGGCATTTCGTTGCATATTAACTTTTTTCTTGGGTGGCTGTGGGGTCTGTCAAATTAATAGGGATGAGGGACTGCGGTGAAGTGAGGCATATTAGCATTCAAAGTTGTTGCAATCTTTGAATTGCCTCTAGATTAGAGAATTTATCAAAGTTAGCGGAGTGGTAAACTTTGCCGCAGGGGCAGTCTTTTGACTTACTAAGATATTGTGATTAATTCATCAAATTAACCTTGATTTCACATATTGAATCATAGGATTGGGCAGAATGACATAAGGAGGTTCATATGATAGAAACCTCAAGTGGGATTAGAGGCTTTGTTTTTGTTGTTGTATGACTCATCTTTCTATCCAAGGTTATCTGGCTTATTTGAAATTCTAAGCATCAAGTAAGATTCTCATTCCACCTATTGCTTCAGCAGTTATATGACTTACAGCGCGTTGCTTTTGTTGCCCCCACAGTGTGGTAGCTTCTCGTGGCCATTTCTATTCAAGGTTTTAAAGTCGTAACTGGCTTACTTTGATAATAATTGGAACTGTATTGAACATCTTGCTGACGCAGCAAAAAGACTTGTTGCTTACTTGAGCTTCCTTTTGACACTTTAGATCTTCTCTTTCAGCCAATGTTTCACATTATGCCGGTTGGAGGAAGTTTTGGTGTAAATTTGCCAACAAATTTGACAATCCTTGTAAACATGAAAGATCTTGACTTAATTGCTTCATCGGATCTTGTGTCTGTTAATCATCTTTTTTTTTTTCTTTTATCTAGGAGGGTGTTTCTTTCATAATAATATGATCCATCATCTGTGAACTCAATGTGCAGGTGAACATGGAGTATGGTCTTGACCCATCAGTTGGGAAAGCAATAATGGAAGCTGCACAAGAAGTGGCCGAGGGGAAGTTAAGTGATCATTTTCCGCTTGTAGTGTGGCAAACTGGCAGTGGAACGCAAAGCAACATGAACGCTAATGAGGTTAGTGCAAGTTTATTTTGATACATTTCATTACAGTTTGTTCCTCCGTTCTCCTTATTTGGTTCACTATTACAGCATTTTCTTTCAAATTTGATAATCTTGGGATTTTGGTCTTATATTACCAAAATGCTATATCCTCCATTGTCTGCATCAGTATATATATTCCATGTCACAGGAGATGGCCTTGTTTACCAAAATAAAGACCATGAATACTACAGTTACTTCTGTCATTTCCTTTTGATCAGAATTGTCAATTCATTCTCTTCAGTTCCCTAGCACTAGTATTTGTCACTGGATTCAATCTGAATGTGAAAACAAAATGATAAGTAGAGAGACCTATGACGTATGAACAACTTAGTTATTTAAAAACTGTAGATGTAATTCTGGCATGTCCTCACATCAAAAGGAGGAAACCTTTGTTGAATATAGGTATAGTATCTATACACAGTCAATCTGATTGGGGGTCCTTACGGCAATATTCTCAGAAGTGGGATCGGTAAAGAAGCTGCTTTTTCTATACATCCATGCTGGTTTTAATTTTTTTGTCTCAATAATGCTTGCCTTCCCATCATTTCCCTTGCCACGTTTGTCCATTTCCCGTTTTGCTTCTAACTTATGCTCACTAGATGGTTTTCGTGTATGCACTAGTCACCACCATAGATGAAAGTATTGATATCGGTGTCGGCATAGTTATATTGGTATTAGATAATATGTATCCGTATTGAATATATTAGATAGAAAAATTTTAAAAATTGTAGGCTAATAAGGTTGTATTGACATATTTATTGGCCAAATATTGTGATATTGTTGCGGTATCAAGAAATATTGGTATCGGAGGCCTCAATACCGACACATATCAACTGATATGTATCATATCGGCCGATACTGCCATCAATGGTCTCCACGGTTTTAAATCCTAGTTTTGTGGTGTCACGGGCATATCATTAGTAAATGAAAGGATTGTGGCA
>JAOVVI020005312.1:0-16647 GCA_028571085.2 Nepenthes alata
GAGCGAGGGTCATTGGTCGTGGAGTCAGGCAGGAGCAGATTTTGGTCGTGATCGAAGTAGTTATAAGCATACTTTCTGAAAGAAAGCCGTTGCCTGTGTAGAAGAACCATACAGGCTTTGAAGTTTTTGGTTCAGCCCCTTATAAAGGACATGTATCTACTTACTCTTCAGATGCCCAAAAGGCAGATACATGTACACCAGAAAGATCTAATTATTCAGATTTCAGCTACGCTAGATTGATGTTGTAGTAAAGAACCAACAATATTTAGAGGCCCATTTTGAACGGAGCTCTAGGCATTCACTGACAGCATAATAATATTTGGCAATCAAACCAAGAAAGAACGGAACATAATGAGATACTTATTATGACTGTTGTCCAACAATTCATTTGGACTAGTAAAGAGACAAAAGAATCTTACTCTGGCTTCTTAATTCGGAAAAGCAAAGAAATTTGTTTCATGAATGTGCTGCATCATTTTTTTCCTAAAAACTTGTAAATGGCAGCTATCTGAACAGTTGGTTGATAATTTTGACAGAAGCCAAAGAGAAAGGAGGTCAAATTATAGCATGGGTCCAATACATTTTAATGTGTTGTCATAATGCTAGCCGTCCAAGTTGTCCGGATGAAATTCTCACCCTTAGGAGTAGAGACGGGATAAAAAATTGGGAGGATGCTAATAGGACTCACTTTACATTCATGGGAAGATCGTAAAAGCATTATGAAGAAGGAGGTTTGGGGAACGATTTGAGAGAGGGCAATGCAGTGTCGAAGAGTAAAAAATTATCGGTGCAAAATTATGTTCAAAGAGGACACAAAATTGCTCAAGTAACCAGGAGTTCTATCCCTGGTAGGAAATATCAGGATGCTCCAAGAGGATGATTTGGGAAAGAATTATGAAGGCATAATAGGAGATGAACAATAGAGAACAATAATGCTATTACACTTCTGGCAAGACTTTGATTCCGGCATCTCTCTCTATAACTGTCCTCCACATTCTTTATCGCAAACCCCCCCCTTTCAAAAAAACTATCCAAAAAAAAAATAGAACTGGAATTTGCCTCTAGAAAAGAGATGAATGGGCATCTTTAGGTCACTGTGAGACTTTTCAGACTAAAATGAGTAGAGTTAATGATTTGTCTAATTCTGTAAACTTAATAAACAGATTCTATGGGAAAGTTATAAGAAAAGGAAAAAAAAGTAAGGCTAATTCCAAGGTGTTAAGATACAAAGAACGATTTAAAAGTCACCAAGATGCTTAATGGGTCATGCACCACAATAATACTGACCTAAAATCTGGCAATGCCAAGATATCAACACTTGTAGGAAGACTACCACGAGTTCAAAATACAATCTTTAAATAAGTGCATTAAAAAGGGTTTAAGGTTGAAGATAGATATGGGTCATAAATAATGCAAAAAATGGGAAATTAGACTGACGTTTATAACCTAAATAACGGAAACACCAGGATCAATTAATAATCATCAGTGACAACCTACTTTAGGTCCAGCCATCTGGGGTATAATCACAAATAAAAAATGCCTATTGTTCACAACCCATGAACACTGAGTTTTGAGTAATTGAAGAGAACAAATAAGCCCACATCTAATTCCCTCTCTTCATCCTCTCACGGTCACTCTTTCATGACTTCATAATCATATTTGCACTTATACAGCACAAAGGAAATGGTATTGACCCAGCTGTCAAAGTGCCTCCAATATCTCCCCTCTTGTGTTTACTAATATGTTTGCATACAAATAGAAAACACTAAGGAGAGACTGATCCTCTATATCCCTTAGAGATACTTCACTTCAAAAACTCATTTCCCCCCTTCTTGAAATGCTGAGAGCATGTCAACCCTAGAGATAGCTGGGCAGTTAAGATTAGCGATTAATAGAGAAGTGGGAGAGTAGATAAGGTCAGGTTGCCCCATCATGGCCAGACCCAATACAATCAAAATATCCAAAATGGGTCAAGCAGAAACGAACAGGAAATTAAATGTTCCAAGGAATAATTGCATTTTCTCAATAGATAATACCCTGATGGTGATAGAATGCAAGAGAACATCCGCATTTGCACTGCTCTTGCTTACAGAACTATGACACTTTATCAGGAATTTTCTAGCCAAAGGATTGAATGGAAAGACAATCAGTGCATAAACATGCATCATCTGCTTGATAATGATCAATGTGGAAATTATTGCAGGCAGGAACATTAAATTGTGAAGTGCAAAGAAATGGAAACGATGATAAGACAGCACATCAGTCAAAAGGCAGAAACCGATAGAGCATCATCAAAAGGAAAGATGGATCCTAACAAATTCTATGACAACCATCAGATAATGATGGATCAAGTAACAAAGAAACCTAATTTTCGTTGACAAGATCCAGATGCAAATATTCGAGCAAGATCCAGACTGGTACTTTGACAAATAGGAGCTCGCAGAAGAACCCTATAATGGAACGCTCTTCGAGAGTAAACATAAAGAGAAAGTGAAAAGAAAGCATTCGAGAAAGGCCCAAGAGTGCAATCAGATTTGACATTCTACTACCGAGAACTAACCACACCTAAGCCGCCATAATAAATGCTTGAATCAAATTTTCAGCTGAACGCTTCTGCTCGGACGTTCCAGTTACATAGGCCACACGGTCACCACGAGAAGACTTTGATTCTGAAATCTCTATAACTGCTCCTGATATCTGGCAAATAAACAAATACAAGTGAGAAATTACCAAAATCAGCAGAGTTTGGCAGAATGATGAAGCACTTGGATCCCCTATAATAATAGAACCAACAAAAGAAGTTTGAGAACATTAATTAAGGAACATAAGCACAGATATGCTGATTAAACAAATGGAAAACGTTACTTGGCAAACGGCCTAATAAGTCAACTTGAAATAAATATCAAAGGTGATAAACTTTCTAATTGATGCTACAGCATAGCAAAAGAGCCACACACACTGACAACAACAACCAACTCCTAAAAAATGGCTGACATGAGTGTAGTCAGATATCCCTCCCTCAATAAATCAGACCCTGTAACATATCAGGGAGGTTTTTTATGACTCTAGGTGGCCAAACTATCAGAACTGTGGTGCTAGGAAGTTCATATTTTGGAGTTGCATATAGCATCAGCTGAGGACCAGAAAAAATTCAAAAGATTCAGGGCATACCTGGCGAATATTTTCCATATTTGCCCCACCTTTTCCCATCACTTTATGAACTGCATTTGCGGGAATCAATATCTCAAGTGTCAAGGGTGGAGCTAATCTGATATATAGCACCACATAATTTACAATAACGTAAGCTGAGAAATAACATGAACAAAACAACAAATTGATGCCTGAAAAGAATCTTGTCAATGCTATACTAACCCTGCATAAAGCTTTGATGAATATGAGGGTAAAGATCCATAGCTGTCATCTCTCATCTGAAAGAAAGAAAATTCTTTATGATTATATTACCCAAATCATAAAAGAAACGTGATGATTTCAAACTGAATATATAGATAAACAGATATGGTTACCAGAAACACAGATAAACAGACATAATCACATTTACTCTGTACAAGCAATACCAAAAAACTGTAAGTGGTAGGTTGTAGCTGACATAAGCATGGGGCTCACTTGGACAGATTTAGATAATCAACCCAGAGTTGCTTTAGACAGATTATAATTATGAATGTGATGAGAGCATGTACCGGCCCAAGAAGAACAGATGGATAGCAGCCAGGCGAAGGGTCGAGGGGCATTGGAGCGAAGAAGGCCAACAAATTATCATTCATTAAGGGCAATCAGGTAATAAGGAGCTATTAGAGCATACAAGGTTACATAGTCCATTTGAGCGAAAGGAGGCAGGTCTTTAGGAGATAATATGCAGAAGAACACTTTGACAAGCCTCAAAACATGGGACTCGCAAGAGTACTACCTACGGCATTCTATATTCACTATGAGGATTGTTGAGCCGATTGAGAGTCAATCCTGTGATTTTTCTTCAAATGTTTGGTTAATATTCTTCTTTATTAAACATTTTCATGTTATACATTGGTGGTATATTTCTGATAATCCTCTAATTGCATTGCATTTAACAATATTCATATTGTTTGGTGAGAAGCTATTCCGTGAAAAGGGTTTAAATATCGAATCTAGGGATATGATTCCCATTAATTGGTGCCCTCGTTGAGAGGTTATTGGTGGTTGTTGCCGATTTCATGGAAAGGAAACCTTCTTAACACTAGACTAACAGCGAAAGGAATTTTTCACGCAAGGCACAACAGACAGTCCCTGCTATCAGTCAGGTGAGCTGTTAGAGCAGACTAGGTGCACGTTGTAAGGCCGTGATGCCAGGATCTAAGTTGTCAAGGAGTTGACAATGTGCCCAAGCCGTCAAAAATCCAAATTGCTGCACTCAGTCCGCAATCACCAAGCCAACTTGCGAATGAACCGTGCTACATTGGCCAAGCCGACTTGTCCAAGTTCACTAGTTTTATTCGTGTGATTTCTCCCTTGTGAATTGAAGTATGGAATTGGATAGAAATCTACCCACTAACCGATCACAATTAGAAGCCCGGGGGAACGACAAGCAAAGCTCAACAAATGGTGATGTCAGTCACACAACAATCCACTACAATTGCAAATGAGAAGAGGCACGAAAGTTAAGCCTAATTGGAAAAAATTGAATGGAGATTGGTCGAGGGTTGCCAAGATAACATAAACCACCAACCAACTCATGGTGAAGAACAAGGAATCAGCGGGTCTCAGCATGGAGATGACCCTATAAATGAGAAGACATGCTTAGGAGACACACTTGCAGAGATCGTGCTGAGGATACAGCCAAAAGGTGGGCCCACACAAGAAGGTCATGGAGGGCTTCTTGACATCAAGATCACTGTGTGGGCAGCGAGATTGATTAAGGCAAGGATGCTAAATAATGGGGTAATCTAGACAAATACCAGTTTGTTTTCTCCTCCGTTGCCGGTTCAGAAGAAGGATGACACAAGGCACTTATGTAAGGACTGCCAAGCATTGAAAAATGCCATAGTCAAGGATCAGTTCTCTATTCAACTGTTAACAAAATATTGGATGAATTACATGGGGCGAGTGTTTTTTTCCAAACCAGCCTTGAGGAGGGGCTACCATCATGTGAGTATAAAGGAGGAGGACGTTTACAAGACAGCTTTTTGCACACACTCGGCACTAAAGTACAAGGTAATCCCTTTGGAGCTCTATAACACCCATTGTTGGAAATATCAACCGAAATGATACATATTGACCGATATATAACGGTATCAGAGCTCCCAGACAGAAATATTTCCCAATATAGTGACAATATCGCAATATATTTCTGTATTAGCCAACAAAACGAATATATCGACAAATATTTAAAATATCAACCGATATAGGCCAGCCAGCTTATAATTTTCAAAAAAAAAATTTCCCGTTCGATATATCCAATACCGATATCTATCATACAATATGTTCAATATTGATACAATCACGACCAATGCCGATATTTTTATCCATGGTAACGCCCCCATCAAAATTTCAGGAGGCCAAGAATGAAGTTTCCAAGCAGTACCCTATGGAGGTCTGCACTATTTCTTCGATAATACAGTCATTTATTCTCAGTCCACGTAAGAACACCCTGAGCAATGAGAGAATGTGCTGGAAATACTAGAGAAGCACAAATGTTTATTAAAACGTCTAAATGAGACTTTATGCAAGAGGCGAAGTACTTGGGCCACATCATTTCCTGGGGAAGGGGAGAAAACGGATACAAGGAAAATCGAAGCTATGGTTGACTAGCCATTGCCCAAGGATGTGTTGACCTTGATAGGATTTCTAGGGTTGACCAGGTAATATAGACAGGTTTGTAAAAAACTAAGAAACTATTGCAAACCTGACTGTAATGTTGAAGGACATTTGTGTGAGCCAGGGAAGCAAGACAGGTCTTCAATGAGTTGAAGAGGGTCATAATGCACATGCCAGTGTTAGCATTTCCTAATTTCAAAAAACCACTTTAAGTTTACGCTGGTGCAAGCAGAGATGGCATAGGCTTGGTGCTAGTAAAGGAGAGAAGCACCTGGAGTTCATTTCCATGGCACTAGGTCCCATTTGGAGCACTTACACAAGAGATGTTAGTCATAGTGTGTGCAGTCAAGATGTGGAGACTGTATTTATAGGATGAAGGTTCACAATAATCACTGATCAGTAAGTCATAGGACAACTGTTAGAGCAGAAGATCATGATTCCAGAGCAACAGAAATTTCTTGTGAAGCTTCTCAGGTTCAAATATGATATCATCTATCAACCGGGGAAAGAAAACAAGGTTATGGATACCTTATCTCAAAAGGAGGGCAGCCACTTAGATGTGGAGTGTGCATGACGCCCCAAAGCCAATCATCTTGATGGCCCTTAGTGGAGTAGAATGGAAAATATGGGAGAAAGTGTTGGAGGCCTTGAAAAATGATGCTAAAGCCCCGAAGACTTGCGTGAAATTCTAGACTAAGAGGACAGAGCAAGAAATTACCCTGGAAGAATGGACTGATCTACTATGAAATTTTGTGTACGTTCCATGCTTGCCCAGAATAAGAAAAGGCATCCTTGCTCATTTTCACAGCAGCAAGGAGGACGGTAACTAAGGGTTGTTGAAGATATAAATCGAGTGAAGCACCTCTTTCAAGTTTGAAAGGGGCAGTCAGGAGACTGGCGGCTGAAAGGCGAAAGCACCACATATCAAAAGGTGACAAAACAACAGCATCCACCTATGGGATTTATGCAACCATTGCCGATTCCCAAATGGATTTCACGATAGACTTTGTTGAAGGTTTACCCAACAACCTGAGTTTTGAGGCCATGTTTATAGCAGTGGATCAGCTAAGCAAGAGTGTTCATTTCATTCCTCTTAAGCATCCCTTCACAGCCGGCAGTGTTGCTAAAGCATTTGTGGACAATGTTGTGAAGCTGTCGGGATACCTAGGAATATTGTGGCCAACCAAGGTAAACTATCTATGAGTTCTATCTGACATAGGCTTATTAAGTTGCAGGGCAGCAAGTTGAAGGCAAGCTCTTCATATCACCTACAGACCAATGGACAAATGTAAGTGGTTACTGTCACAAAGAACAAATGAGATGGGAAGAGTTCTTCCTTGGGCAGAGTATTGGTATAATAGGACCCATGCAGCGTCGACTAAGAGGAGTCCATTTGAAGTTAAATATGGTAGATCGACTCTGCCCTTGTGTACTCATGAAAGGGGCAGCCCAAAGCAAGGGAGTGGAACATGAGGTGTTAGCCCAAGACGAAATCCTCAATTGAGTCAAAAGGGAACTCTTAAGAGCCCAAGAAAGGATAAAGAAGCACTACAACTAAGGGAGGAGATATGTGATTTTGAATTGCAACTGTACCGACAAAGATCTTTGAAGAAGATAATCATTGCCAAGTTGTCCAGGAGTAACTACGAGCCCTTCCAAATATCAATGCAGGTTAAAGAAGTAGCATACAAGCTAGAATTACCTATGATGGCCTTACTGCACCGTGTTTTCCATGTGGCCATGCTAAAGAAAACAGTGGGAAGCTCGGACCATGTTACCAAGGTGCTGCCATCATTTGGCAATGAGGGGAATGTGATAATGGAGCCCGAGGAAGCATATAGGTACCATCTATGGAAGGAAGACCTGGGTGCAAAGTGATGCATGTGCTTGTGCTATGGAAAGGGATTTCTGAGGAGGCAACATGGGAAGACTACAATGAGATTGCACTCAGTTCCCTCAGTTGAACTTTGTGAGCAATAGGCTTCTTAAAAAAGGAGAGATTGATGAGAGCCTGGACCCGCCCTAAATGAGCCAGTGGACTGCAGAAAGACGAGGGGCCAAGAGTTATTGGGCCAAGAGGCATTGGAGTGCCAAAAGCCCACTAAATTATCTTTCATTAAGGGCAATTAGTAACTGTGTGCTATAAGGGATTTCAGGATTTATAAGCCCATGTTGTAAGAAGAGAGGGATCTTTAGAAAATTGCGTAAAAGAAAACTTTGACGGCTCTAAAGAACTTCTAACTCACAAAAATATTATCTTTGGCATTCATATATCCAATATGGGATTCTTATTGTTTAGGAGTTAATCCTATGATACCTCTTTGAATGCTTGATTAGCATTTTTCTTATTTGTATCTTTACATTATTTACTTGTAGTATATTTTTGATATCCCCCTAGCATGAGTGTAATTCATTGTATTTCATAATAATAGTATTGCTGGGTAAGAAATGATTCTGCGAAAAGAGGTGAAATATAGAATCTGGGGATCACATTCCTATCAGAATAAGACGAAAAAAAGAAAAAAAAAAAGAAACAGAAAAATGCAAATAATAGGTAAGCCATTATAACAGAATATCCTTATTCCTTATGTGTGCCAGTGCAATGAGATGATGATAAGGTCATGAGAAAAGAACCATTTCTTCTTATGTCACCTCTAAAAATGATGAAGAAAGAGAATAAAAGCTAATAATGCATGAACAGGTTCTGAAACAAAATTCAATACAGGACCTACAAGGCATCTCTCATGTAGTCCAGTTACTGTATACCACTGAGTGACAGTAGAGTTCCAAAATTTGCATCAAAAACTTCAACATGAATTAGGGTATCTGTTTGCATTAGAGGTGTGTAGGGAGGGACATGCAGCTTTACCCCTATATTACAATGCAAGTTGTTTCTCAAAAATAGGATATCGCAGGATAGTAAGCATTAATATTTGTTTTCCATAATCATAAGCTTTAATATTCCCACAAAGGCAAATTTAACTAGAAGGTCAGCCTGATGGCCATATACATGCACCACCTACCTTATCCATCCAAATATGGTACACCTCGCCAATACAAAATACAGATCAAGAATAAACCAACAGCACCAGCAGCAAGCAGCTACAAAGAAATAAACACACATTCTTTTCTTTTAAGGGGGCATACCGACAAAGATCCATATTTGTAAAGGCCATCTGAAGGAAGAATTCCCAATCCACTTCGAGTATCAGTTCTCTGCTCATAGCCAAGTGGGTTGACAGAACCAATGCTAGCCAAAAGCGAGGGCACTGTAAGACTACTGCTGGCATACTGAGTATCAGAAGGATTATGAGCATCATCCTTATCTTTCAAAGCATGATCACGGAGCCTCAAAACAATTTGCACCAGAGCATCTCTCACATTCTTAGCTTCTCCAGCAACCTCGAGGCAGAACATAATAAAGTCAGAAGCCAATTATAGACAGTGTAATGCAGGAAATCAACACAAATCATGAGTACTACCACAACAAGTTCGCCAGTTTCATCAACACCCTTGGGCTTCTCGCCTTTTGAGATTTGGATATCAGCTTTAGTTCTCTTCCGAATCTCCTTTATAATTGAACCATTTTTTCCAATAATGCAACCAATATTCTTAGAGGGAACAAGAAGCTGGATAGTAACAGTATCAGCATCTTCATTTATCTTTTCCTGAAGCAGTAGAACAGCTTCAACTGCCATAGATTTTAGATCATTCATTGCCTGCCAGCAACCAGAAGTCCAAGAATGAATAACACAGATAAGCTAAAAAACACTGCATGGGTGGAAAATTTGACTACAAAAAGGGTGTTGTTGATACTTATCTAGGGTTTCACATGATAAAAAATGAAATGTTGATGACAGCTAAAGACTTGTATCTATTTTTATTTTATATAATTTGAAACAGATGCTCAATGTACTATATGGTCCCCTATCAAAGCAGACTAATACCAAGCAAACAATTGAAGAAAAGTGAGCTTTTTCACTTCAATACATCTAGGTGTAAATGAAATTTCAATTTAATTGTGTTGGCTCATTACCTTAGCAATAAAAAGGTAAAGGCCTTGTCAAAAAGAAATACAGAGAAAAAGAACATACCTCTGTCGACATGACTGTAATGACACATTCGTTGTGCATGTTCTTACCATCATCAACCTGAACACGTGCACCACTAGCCTGCCTAACACTTTTGATAGAACTGCCTCCTTTTCCAATAACACGCCCAATCTTGTCAGATGGACACAGAACTCGTACAGTCAACTCACAAGACTGAGAAGCACCACCGTAAGCAGAAACAACAGGGAGGGAAGACGAGTAAATAGGCAATGAGCTCCCTGTATCTGCATAAGCTGGAAGCTCTGGTCCGTGTGCACCAATAACAGATGGCACAGTCCTAGAATGAACAATTGGATCTGAACCAGTATAAAATGCAGCTGCAGAATAAATAGGTACATCTGAGGGGATAATAATGCTTGGTGGAACTTCTGGAACTGTAGTTTCCAGAGGAATTTCTTCTCTGGGTGTAAACTTATACATGATAGAAGAAACAGCAAACAATGCTGCCGTCACAGCTTCCGATTCACCAGTGATCTGTAAATTAAAAAAACACTAATAATCCAAAGCTGCACCATGCGAAGAATGTCTGTTTTGTTCGATTTAAAAAGAAAAAAATCCCTGAAATTTAGAGAATTGACCCGGCGCAATCTATGGCTGCAGAAATCGAATGATACAAAATTATCTGTGTCATAATGTTTTCCAATATCTCATGCCTTCGAAAGAAACATGAGGCAAGCTTTGAAATACTAGCAGCTTTCTCACATTACTTCCACTTTCACATATCACAGAATATATAATCTGGCAGTGAACAACTAAGTGCAAGGAAAAGGAGCAACACATTCCATAAGTATGATGAGAATTTCCTTCAAAGTGGGGCAGCCAGGAACTTTCCCAAGTTCCATTGTACCCCAAAGCAGTGGGCCAGTAACAATTGCATGATCCACGGCTGCATATTATATAATATAAGCAAAACTATGCTGTGGATCAAGACTATTGGGAAAGGGAGCTGCTTCATTTATTATTTCTAAATGTACACTATCTGAAATCCTACCAAACTCATGAGATAATTATGACCATCACACAAGAAATCGTACATATCAATAGCATTTCAGGATAAACAAAGTTCACAATATCATTGCTTTTCACTAACACCAACCAGCTAGACCTGATCAGCCTGATTGTAATGTTAGGGAATAGGAGCAACTAAATTTGACTAACTTGACCAAATTCAAAAACTTCATCGCTTCATGATACCTACATGATTGACATTAGAACAGCAAAACCAACATGAAGTATCAACGATATGGTACACAGTTTAACAAAATAAAATTTACCTGGAGGAAGTTGTCAAACTCCATGGCACAAGAATGAGAAGGATCCGTAGCATCCTTGGCAATAACCTTAATATTGCACATAGTCCTGCTTCTCAGTTTCTTTATAGTGGCTCCAGACTTACCAATTATACTTGCAGACTGACTAGTTGGGACAAGGAGGCTGCATTCCCCATCTTTTCGATTCTTTTCAGAGTCCATGGTTTCCACTGCATTTGCAATTGCAGCATGCACTCTTAAAAGTGCATCCTGAGCAGGGCAGTAAGGTTTTCTGTCTATAAATACCTCATCAACTTCAACTTCTTCTGTCTCTTTCACATAACAGTATATGGTAATAACCCTTTCCTTAGCACCTGGAAAAGGATCCACCACCTTAACCTTAGCCCTAGTCTCCTGCCTTATTGAATTAATTACCTTCCCCCCTTTCCCAATCACAGCACCAATTACTCCATCAGGACATAGAATCCTGTAAACAACCAATTTATCCCCACCCTTATCATCATTATCTGTCCTCCTCTTCTGATTTTTGTAATCTCCATCGCTACCGTTTTGGAATCGGATTCGCTTCCCCGTCTCAACCATGGAAGGTCAGTACCTAGAAAGACAATAATCCCAAATCTGTGAAAAAAATTCTATGCATAGTCAAAGAATACGAGGCTACATGACACAAAATGATTTTTTTCATGACCTAATACGCTAATATATTAAACAACTACTTAAATCAAGATGAGACATTATCGAGCACTGTTTCAAGATTTCCAAGACAAAACTGAATGGAGGCAGAGAACCATGCAAACCATCCTACCTTGTCTTAAGATTTCCATAATTTTACATCGTCCAAATCAAATAAAACATATTTTACAGGTGTCTATAGTTTTTTCTTTCCCGCAAAATTTCACACAGTTTTGCTTCTCTGTAGCTTCACTCGTTAAAACTTGAACCAAAAGACTAGGATTCCCGTTCCTAATACTATGTTTTCATCGAAACCTCGAAAAATATGAGAATCCCGAGCGAAAGAAGTATCGCAACAACAATAATCAACAAAATTTTGACGGTAATAAAACTAGCAGAATAACACGAAATTTGGACGAATAAATTGAATAACCTGGGGGACGAGAGATAGGGATAGAGATAGAGATAAACCTGGAGCAGAGTGCGAAGAACAAAGAGTACAACGATGGCGGTATAAGGACTGCAAAGGGTTCGTCTTCGCCGAGAACGGCGTTTTCCAACAGAGCTCAGCAGATTCTCGTCCAGTCGCCAAGCTCCAGACTAGGGTTACACATCTACGTTGCTCCTATTTTAACTGTAGGGAAGAAAACGGTGGCTGCCTCGGAATATAAATTATAAAATATTATTTATAGAGTTAATTATATATTTAATTATATTAAATTATTAAAATTAGTTATATATTTTATCTTATTTTAATTTTTTATATTAGATTAATAATTTTAATATAATTAAATATATAATTAGGTGGATAAATAACATTACTATTTTATAACTATATGACTTTAACAAGGATAATAATTATTTAATTTTTTTATTATATAATATTTAAAAATATATACTAAATAATTTTATATTAAATAGTCTTAAAATAAGCTAAATCAAACTATTTTTTATCAATTTTAAATAAGTAATTATTATTTAAAAATAATTAATTTTAAATATTTTATCAAATAAATTATAACTATATATTTAACCATTAAATTAGAAGATAAATATACTTCAATTATAACTATATATTTCTAATAGCCGTCATTCTTCATATTTATTATACTTCAACAAATTCTTCCCAATTTTTATTCAACCTTAAAAATATGGAAATTTTACAATAATTTCAATTTTGGTAATTTTTAAATTGATTTTTGTATTATGAAAAAATAAAAATTATTTTGTAAACACATGAAATCTACGTAATGGGAAGACCCTTATCCACTCGCTCCAGTCCGTCAACAAGGAGGGAACGCTAAGGTTGCGGCCGGCGGCGTTGTTTCGCGGCGATGGAGAATATCACGGCAAGCGAGTTGGCAGGTTTCGGGGTGGGGGCCCTTCTCCTCTGTGCCACCATTGCCGCACCCAAGGTCGACGCTTTCATTTCTTCTGCGCAAAGAAGGTTTAGTTTTCCATTCCCTGCGCACTTTTCTACTCCCTTGTTTAATCTCATGCCCAATTTCATGTTCGTTTTATTCCTTTTATCCATCGTCTATTCGACTCTTTAGTACCCTGACTTTCGAGTATGGTACGATACCTGGATTCTTCAAATTTGAAGTAAAATGTACGAAGATTTTGAAAATAGGGCACCCGAATATCTAAATTTGTTTTTTTTTTCAGAATTTTGAAGTAGAATGTATGAAAATTTTGAAAAATGGACGCCGGAATGACTATCTGTCGATCTGATATATTCGCCCAAGTGTCATAGCTTTTGTCTTCCTGGAGCTTGGCATAGATCAAAATTTTCCGATACACTGTTGGGATGGGCCACATTATTTGATTCGTTAGCCGGTCGTATGGAGTTTCGTGAAAGGTTTGGAGTTCTTAGGATTGGACGGCAGCTGATTGACGCAAATTGGGGTGCACATGCTTGCATAGTAGTAGCCCATGCTTAATGGACACCCGCAAAGAGCATGTGTGCAGATAGCAGTATAGGCGGGCCGGAGGTATACTCGAGGGGTGCTCATGTACCAATTCTAGCTCTCTTTGGATCATCCGTGCACCTGATATGTGTCTGTCTCGCGCTCATGTGCACTATAAGCTCTACGCAATTTTTAGGGCATTCGTTGTGAGATCATTTAACACTTAGTGCAGTTTGACTAGAGAGAGAGAAAAAGCTTATAAGAATGAGAAGATATTCACCAATCGTTTGGCGTCTGAATCTCGTCCCGACTTTCATTATCGTTGGGTACGTTGCTCGATTATTCTTGGACACTTTATTGGTGATTCTCTTCCATTTTTCATCACTTGTTATATTTGCCTCAATTTTTTAATATTGTGGTGAAGCTAAATAAATTGTTGGATGTCTGTGTAACCAATCTCATAATCATAATGAATATTATACAAACTCAGGGTCCCGTGATATTATTATTAGTTTTAAGGAGTAGGAGTTCCAACGAGAAATTTATTGTCGTTTGCTTATACTAGTTATAATTGTGTGGATTGTCATTACATCTTCTCATGGGCTCAACCAATGGGCTCAGTTTTTTTTATCTGTGTAGAGATTTGTTCTTGGCTTGGTTGTGAAACTTGGTGTCCCACAGCCAACGTATGCGATGGTTTAATCTTGAGAATCATGGATTCTTCAAATTTGAGGTAAAATGTATGTAGATTTTGAAATTTAGGCACCTGAATGCCTAACTGTATATCTGATAGAGCAACCAAGGATTCAATTTTCCCAATTAGCACTCTGTGGGAGGGAACCCAATTTGGACAGAAGGCATAAATCCTTCTGCTCTGTGAGCTAATTTAGGGAATAATGCACTATTTCAATGGATGTAATATAATTCAATGGACGTTATGTATGTTTGAATATCTAGTAAACAAGATGTAGCTTCATCTTCCAAATGCATAATATGCTCTGTTATTTGGGGCTGTTTTCTCGAAGGAGTTTCCTGTTGATGTATGATTGCATCATTACTCAATGCATACTACATCTGTATTGCTTGGTTAATTTATATGGTATGCAAGATCTGAGTTTGTTGCTTCAAGCGTCAAATTCAAATGGGCATGCTTCTGACATAAGCCTTCTCCATCATTCTCACGCATAGGACGGGAAGCAGGTGATATTTATTGATTATTACTTTATGAAAAATTCAGCCGCGACTGAAATGAGAACACGCCCCTGTCCAACTTTGTAGTTTTCAAAACTGTAAGCTGTGCAATTGAGGGACATCCATATCATTCAGAATATTTTCATTTTGACTAGCACCAGGTTCTCCTCGCACACACATACATATATGATCATTAGACATTCCATCTTGTGAAACCAAGAATTTTTTTCTTAATCTAGAGCTAAATCCTTTATTGGAAAACAAGTTATGTTTTCTCCATTTTCAGGCAACGAAAAAACCGGCTGTTGTTTTGCTAACATGTGCACTATTGATGGAACTGCAGCTCTCTGGGACTGTGCAAACGATGTGGGGACGTGAAGTTGATACCCTGCAAAAGATGTAAAGGGGTTGGATCAGTCAGACCCGGCACAATGCTCGGTTTTGACCTTTTTGGTGACTTGTATGAACCCTACGGGGGCTCGGGATCAACCAAGAGGTCCATTCCATGCAGTAATTGCCAAGCAAGGGGTCATTTCCGCTGTCCTGAGTGCTCTAAAGCATCACTTTGATGTTCATGGTATCCGCGGAGTTTCCAACAAAACATGCCTCCGGTTACAACATGGTATCTTGTTCCTGCCCTGCAGTATCCATGGAGTTTCTTACAACAGCATGATATCTGCTTCTTGCCCTTCTTGTTTCTTCTCGTCCCATCCACGCTTGTGGATATGCTAGAATGTGACTTCACATTCAACATCAAACAGATATTGGCTTGGGATTTGCCACTTATTGAAGTCATGTAGCAAATATTTAGTAGTTTACTACTTTCATTTCAGTCCTCAGGAGCCGGGCAGTTGTAAGATTTCGCTTCAGTGCGACGATTGGAAGAACTGATCTCGGCTCATTATAAACCAGGATGAAAAAATTGCATCTGTCAATCTGTGTTATGCTTGAATCCTTGAGCTCTTGGTTGATATTTAGTCTTGAAAATTGACACCGTTGTCTATGGTCATTGAAGATGGGTTATTTTGTCTTGAGCCCTTCCCTGGTCAGTCTGTCAAGACTTAAAAATAAATGTATATATATATATATATATATTAAATATGATTATATTTTTAAAAATTTTTATAATATTAACATATGGTTTGATATTTAATAAATATAACTATTTATATAGTATTATTTAATATTTAAATTTTATCTATTTGTTTTTTTATTTAAAATTTAACATTTCATATGAGGGAAGTAGTATCTTAGAAGTAAATCCTAAAGCCCGGCCGCCATATCTATTTGTTGAAGATGGGTTGTTGTAAAATAAGAAACGATGAAAATATAATTGCTTAGAAGCTATATTTATATAGAAATGATATGGGAAACAATCCGCTAAAATGAAAAAAATAAAAATAATTTGCATAGCTGGGAAAGATAATTTAAGATAATATAGTTGTGCCTATATTTACAAATTTAATTTTTAATATTATACATATAATTTACCTAATATATAATCTTTCATATAACATTATTTATTAAAAGTTAATAAGGGCGGGATAAACAATTATGCTTTATCTTTTGGTACATAACAGTTGTACTACACCGTTGCAGAGATGATATTATGATCAATTCTAATGTTACATAAATAACTAGTTTATTGATTTTTTCTTTTTTCTTTTTTTTTTTTTTTGGAATGGG
>JAOVVI020005313.1:0-16647 GCA_028571085.2 Nepenthes alata
CGCAGCCAGCAACAAGCTCACTGTTCAAAGAACCTGTCTCTGATACCACTTGTTGGCGCAAATACAAAAGATACGGTGACCGAGCGGATAAAGCTCTCGGATAGCAACACAGAGCAGAGCTCTCGGACGGACAAAAAAAGTAGAGATAAAAAATGAGAGAGAAAACACACGAACTTTAACGTGGAAAATCTTTCTTTAAACTAGGAAAAAATTACGAAAAAATACACTATAAAGGGATTATTTACAGGTTGTTAGCTACACAAGCTCAAATGAAAAGAAACAATCTCTAGTGCACAATCTCTTTCTAAAAGTATTTTTCACTCTATCTTTACAACAAGATTTGTCCACAGCTCTCTCTCAAGGCTCACTCCAGGCTGCTCTTCAAAGACACGGCACAAGCACTCTAAATGCTCTACACTCTACACAACACCAAGGCACAAGCCTTATAAATATAAATATATATATATAGGCAAGAATGGCAGGTGGACAGCCGATCACCCTACTGGCACTAGGGTGGCAGGATCATGCCGCCTAGGTCTACCATGACAGGCGCACGCTTGGCAGGCGTGTCAGAAAAGTTGGCCGGACATCTGGGAAGTTGCAGCCGCCGCACCATCCAATCAGAGTGGGTGACGAACCTACCTGTAAACGCGGCTGCAATAGACCTATGAAGATAGAGTTAATGCCTATGCTCTTAGGGTTCTCGTCCATATCCTCAGTAACTTCTCGGACATGTCAGCAACAATTTTCGAGAAAATTTGCAGAGCTATGAGAGATTGAAAGCAAGAGGGACCAAGAAATCAAGAATTTCTTTTTTTGATGAAAAGATGAAGAAGAATATGCAACTAGGGTTTAAAAGAAGAGAGAAAGACATTGGAATTTAAAAAAAGCAATAGAAATTGAAAGTGATGCATTTTAAACAATGATGATCCAAATGGCAAATTGCTATCTCAGCATCGACCAAATGACAACATGTCTTCACTCAATTTAAAATTAAAATGCTGTATATTAAAATAATTTAAAAATATTGTATTTAGCAAATCGCATGTTGTTACATTACATGCGCTACATATGAGTTATTTTAGTTATATAAGTTATTATAACTTTGACATCACATCAAAAGATAATGCTTGAGATGTCCAACTAGCATTATAAAACAAACCTGACAAGTCCTTATAATTTAAAATTTGAGCTATAATGGTCCCAATTTGCCAGAAAGCTAAGTTGTCAATGTTCAATTTCTCAAATTTAGGATAAGATAATATCCAAAAACTCCAAAGAATCATGATCAATAATTAAAAATTTTTTATTCAAATGGTTTGATCAATCTAAATTCTCAATAACTTATAATTCCGTATGAATGAACACAATTATAAAAGACAAAAGGAAACAGTTTAACAATTACAATTTGAATGAAAAAATAAAAGTTCTTCTATTCTTAAACAAACTCATGTACAAGATATATGGGAAATATTAAATTGATCAGCTTGAAGAAAAAAAGAAGAAAGGGGTAAATCTTAGCAGAAGGAACAAAGGGTCCCGAAGACTATTCCCTCTTGTAAATTCAAGATTTAATCAAGTGACTCTGACTGTCTCATATCAAATAAAGAAAGATGTCACAACACATGAGCCTATCAATATCAAACTGGAATGATTTTCAGGAGTCCAGTAGGAGACTAATTGCCCTACAATGGATGGTACGAGGAATCAAGAGCAACAACCTAAATGGAAAATAGGTTTGATTTAGTATGTTGAGTAAAAGAAAAAACTAAAATGAATTTTCATATAAAATCAGGCAAGTAAGACAAATTTTAGAGACACCTTTCAAAGGAACGTCAAAGCATACGGCCAAACTCTATTCAGTTCAATCTACCAAGTATAAGTAACACTATCAATTATTGAGACTTGGAATTTAAATGAATATCAAATAGGAATAGTTCCTCTTATAATAAAAAAATAAGCTACAAAATGAAGCATTTTACAATGAGAAAAACAAAAGTAATCAAACAATCAAAGAATCGTTGCAGAGATTAGGGGAATTAGGCACTAATTGACAAGATTGGATGATAGTAAATACACACTGATTAAGATTTCATTGAGAATAAATATTTAGACAATGCTCAAAATAGATCACTTGAAACTTGAATTCAATATTTGAGTATGGGGGCTAGTGTTGAGTGTCATCTAAATTAAGGATGACATAGCCCATTGATATGTGGAGTCCTAAATGGCAAACATTTGAAGATGTATGAATCAACCAAATTGTTAATCTCAAATTTAAAAGGAATCAAATTGAGTGTTTGGATTACTGTATTGTCAAGTAGCCACACTAATAGGCATGTGAAAGGTCAAAATTTCAAATAATCGGATGGTCATTTAAATTGTGTAGTTAATCCTACTAAATAGTTAAACAAACCCAAGGGTTATCTTGATTGACCAAATAAATCGAGCAAATAGTTAATATACTTAACAGATATGAATTAAATTTAAAACATATTAACGGCTAACTATTCAACTTCTAAGAACAATAATGGCACATATGATAAATAATCATTTTTCTTTAGAAAATCACTAATCATTTTTAGGGTTATAAATATGCCAAGTGTCTAATCCCCTCAAAATGGAAGAAAAAATAAAGAAAATAAAATATATGAAGAATAATTACAGATGCGTCCTAGATTCGGGTTACTGACGGATTAGAGTGCCATTTGGTCTTTGGTTCAAATTAAAGCGGGTTCGATTTCTATACTCCAGGGTTCGGATCCTGCACACTACGACTAAAAAATAAGAGGTTAAAGAATTGATGGGACTCACTTCTCAATTTATCATATGATACTTAAGTCAGAAATCTTCCTCATAATATGAAAGTTGCAGGGATAAAATGATATGAGCGGTAATGTAAGAAAATGAGTTTTTGAGTTTGACTTGAAAGTTACGCTCGACGTGGAGTGGCTATGATATTAAGGGATAAGAATTGCGAATGAATTCTTTGGAAGCTCAGCGGGCAGAGAGTGGTCTCTTGAGAACTCTTGGAAGTAGCGTTTGTAGGCTAGTATTAGCGTAAATGTAGGTGTGCCATTGTAATCTGCCTCAAAGGACATTTATGGCCTCTAGACCAGCTTAGCCTTGCTTGGACGCCAAGGCTGGCCACCATTTGGCTTCTGCTGATTTAGTGGGTTAGCAAGGGGATCACAAGCGCCGATTAAAGCAATTGTGATTAATCAAGGGGATTCTTTCCCTCTTTGAATAAATATTGTACGCGACAGATATTAGAGTTGTTATTATGAGAGATCTCCTTAGTTAAAAGTTACAATTCCTGGAGGGATCGTGATTTGGGGCAATATTCGGGGTGCTTGTTGGCTAAGGCAAGAGATCTTTAGTGTGCGAGGAGAGCACTATGGGCCGCCTAGATTGGGTCGTGGTCTGCTTGCGCTGTCCAGTTGACTAGGGTAGTCCTTCGGTCAACAGAAGTGTTGACCGGTCCCTGGGCCTATGGGCATGATGTCTTTTGGGTCTACCATTGAGTTTGTAGATCATTTTACTGTGCCGGACCATTTCTACCATCCCATCGCTAGCCTTCCATGTTAGGATGTTTGGATTTTTAACCTTGTCATGTTCATAGACGGGGCGTGACATGTCTTGTCATTTTTTCCTTCTGTTCCTTCCCCAAGCCGTCCTTGGATTCCCTTATTTATTATTTTTGGCATGATTCTGCTACATCTGAGATTTTCTACAAATTTGCTGGTATGAAAAAGCTCTGGCATTAAATGGCCATTTGATTCTTTTGCATTCTATAAATTGAGAGCTCACTATAACTCTTTACATCACATCTTGCCTTCATCAATGAAGGGGCGTGGGAACCTAAAGTCACCATCAGGCTCGAGTTTTCGGCTACTGGGATTGGCTAGAGTCTATCTCTGACGTTTAAAGGCATCATCTTGGGATTCACTAGCAGTTTGCTTTGGTCAACCATTTTTGCATGGAGAGTCGTTTGGTCACCCCTTTTCATGTCTGTTTCGGAGTCATCCTACCACTGTTTCTGAGTGGGGTGAGGCCTTCCAGTCATTGTGCCTTGGCCTTGGGTAGTGCCTTGCCTTCGGAACGGATGTGGGCTCCTCGAGAACTGGTGTCTTTGTAGCCTTGTCCTGTTGTTGGTAGGGTTGGCAGCGATTCCTGAGCTTGGGGCCATTTCCTTCTTATTGTAGGGAGAGGCTCTCCTTTCTATCTGGTTCCCTTCGGATGGCAGCCACTTTTTTGTGACAAGCCTCTGTTCTGACTCTTCATGAATGGTTGTCCTTGAGGGACATGTTTTGCTGTTTGTTGAATGCATGATAGTCTCTTGCTCGGGTTCCATTGGTTGTTGGCTTGTCTGAAGTTCACTGCGATTGAGTTTCATGTATCCCTCTTTCTTTATTGTCTTCTTTTTATTATAAGTCAGCCTCTAGAGGCTTTTTAATTTGTAAATGGAGATTAATGAATGGAACTAAAAATTACTTTTGCCCATACTGTTTCCGTCTTCGATTTTCTAGACGTCGGTTTTTTTCGACGTCGGACCAAGTTGCTGATCAATCAAACCGGTTGGACACCAAACTATATCACTGATTAGTCATGCAAGCCGTATGCCAGTCTGGATTGTTGACATGTCAAATCGGCTGGACTCCAGATTGGATCACGGCCTGTCAAGTAGACTAAATGCTAGTTTTGCGCATCAACCAGCCGAATGTTGGACTAGATCGTTGACCGGTCAAACCGACTGAATGTTGGACTGGCACATTAGGCAGGCCGGATGCCAGACTGGACCATTGACGAATTAAACCGGCTGAATGTAGGATTGGGTCTTTGATCAACCAGGCAGGCCGCACACCAAAGTGGATCGTTAGCCTGTCAGTTCGGTTTTGAGATCACTAGATCTACTCGTTGCCAATTTGTTATCCTTGAGAAATGAAGTCTAGTGGCCTAAGAGGTTGTGCCATTCTGATACCTAACTCATTCTATCTTGCCACATGTCCACTGCCTATACGGGGGCAAGTTTCCATTAATAGCACTAGACAATAGACGTGCTTGGATGCCCTCTGATGCTGATGCGTGTCAAGTCATTACGCGTGCCCCCTTTTGACACACCGTCTAAAATTCGAACAATGTCCTCTATAAAATGATGCCCCTTCGTTACCTCATCCACTTCTCAAGTTCTTTTTTCTCTAGTCTATTTGTGCCTTACGACTTTCTTATTCCCATGGCTCCCAAAGTTGATGCGATTCACTCTATTCTCACTACCTTTGACATCAAGGCTTTGTATTTACAGTACAATATTCTGACCACGATTATATATGTTGTGTCGGAGGAGCACAAGAGGACCTATTCTCCTTCAGATGGATCCATCACCATTTATGAGGCACACTTACGAAGCGGTCTTCGCTTCCATCTCCTGGGAGAGTTGCATGAGATTTTGGTAGCCTTGGGAGTCCTAATCGCAAAATTTTGTGCCAACACCATTAGGTATTTGTGCTGTCTCTGCATATTCCTTCATCACCAAGGAAGGGCATTGATTGCAGTAACCGTGAAGGTAATCTTCCGGTTCTATCAAAGTGGAGATTAGATATTGCTGCTTCCTAGGGACCTGAACATAAGTGGGGTCATCCCTGATTCTGTCAAGAATTGAAAGGATCAGTTCTTTTTTATCATGATTACTTCCTGATGGGCCCTTTCTAATGAGTGGGGCAATGTGCTGACACCCTTTATGGGAAAGGCCTCACGTGAGGAGGTGGAGTCTGTCAAGCTACTAATAGAACTGGTCCAGATGAATACGGGCAACTTTAAGAAAGACCATCACCTATCTTCAGAGGCACTTGCACTGGCCCTATGGGGTCTTCCCACAAATGGTACGGGAGCCACTGCTCCATTGCCTACCCATCCCAAGAAGAAGGTCGAGACCCTGTACAGTAGGGATCCTTCTAAGAGTCCATCTCGACTGTGGACGATATCGCCTATAGGATCTTCTTATTCCTCCACCATCAATGGCCTACTGATGGTGGAGCAGATGCGGGGTCTAGGCGAGTCGTCTAGGGGACTAGCCCTCGTCATACTCCAAGATGTTGGCACCACCAAGGTGGATGCCAAAGTAGCTATGGCAGATAGGCCCCTCATTCTTGTTGTAGGTTTATTGGGTGAGTCAGAGGTCGAGGGGCCGGTTGGGCTGATTTGCGAGCCAGCCTAGACCCCTCTGGAGGTCCATCGAGAGTCCTAACATGTAGTCCATTAGGAGGCTCAGCAGGATTCCCAATGAACAGTCCTATAGGAGGCTCAAGAGGGGGCCTAGAAACTAGTTTCACAAGGGCAGAGCAGGAAGCCCAACAGGGGGTCCCTATTTCTTCTTTGCCAGAGCAGGTCGTGGCCAATTTTTTATGCGAGTCGGCCTGAGAGGGACCCTGTGTGGCTCACCCAGTAGAGGCCCAGTTAGGGGGTGACGTTGAGAGGCAGCAACCATGGAGGCATCTCACTCGAAGGCTTCTGTGTCAGATCGACCCCAGCTGGAGCGAGCGTCCATCCCGACATCTTCATCCGTGGTTCCCCTAAGCATTGCAACTACTAGACTATCATACATTCGGCTAAGATTATGAGAACTTTCTATTTCATTGGGAACGGCTAGGCTTAATCTCCATTCTCTTTTTTTTTTGTTTGCAGGACGACAATATGATGCAAGTTTTGCGGATATTCTTGTACCAACAGTTATCTCAAATCCAACTACTAGAAGGACATGTCCATCGTTAGACCCAGACAAGGGTTGACTTGAGTGTGGTGGAGGAGATGGAGGGTTGGGTGGATGTCACCACATCCAAGGTTCAGTAGTACCGAGATTGGGTCTCGAGTCTTAAGCTTTAGCTATTTGAGGTCATGGAGGAGCCGTAGAGATCAAGGGACGGTTTACAGGCAGCCGAGTAGCATCTTGTTGACCTCCTAAACAAAAATTTTAGATTAGGAGAGAAACTGACAACTCAATTTAGCCCAGAGGAGGTAGGCCAAGCTTTGAAGATGGGATTTATGGATGGCATTCACCTATGTCGGTAGATCATTTCCCTCTTCGACCATGCCTTTTTGGCTGGCCTTTTTGACCCAAGGAATAGGGGTGCCCGATGTTAGTCTAATTTGACTGAATTTTCTGACATGGAGGAGCCCTTATCTCATCATCGAACCAGCCCCCAAACATAGGGTATCCTTCCTCCTCTCTCTCTGTCTCTTTTTTTTTTTGTATGTAGTAGGAATACTTGTATAGCCCAACCTTGTAATGAAAGAGAGAAATGTTTTTTTTCCCAATCATTGTCATAGTTTTACACTTATGTACAATTTAGTTTATGTAATATTGTTTGCCGACTAAGCCTTATTGCTGTCATGACTGGGCCTTAGTGGGTTTAGGGTTGTTGTCCACATGCAATCACTTGACGCTGTCTCTCTATAGGACATCATTTTTATGCGTTAGATTCTAACTCGTCGACCATCGTTGATTAACCATGCTCATCCCTATTGGGGGAGTTTCCACACACGTGTTGAAGAGCCCCATAAAGATTTGGTATCCAGCCATGCATGGGTTGCTCAGTACTAGACCGATGTTCAATTTTGACCGCATATGGGTCGCTCAGTGTGGGATCGAAGCACAATTTCATCTGCATGTGGGCCGCTTAGTCCAAGATCAATCTTTAATTTTGACCTGGTATGGGTCACTCAGTGCTGGACCAAGGTTCAATTTTGACTGCGTATGGGCCACTTAGTGGGAGACTAAGGCTAAGTTATGGGCGAATGAGAATTCATCCGATTTAGTGGCAGCCTTGGTCGCGTGGATTTATGTAAGCACTCATATGGTCAGGGGCAAGCAATTAAAAATTAAACATAATTAACAATATAAAGAAATAAGTGAACAAGTCATTTTATTAATCGTGATATACTTTTACAAACACGCTTGGTAATATATGCTAGACTTGCTTGGGCTCAATTAGATATCACTGGTAGTACTTCTTGAAGTGGATGACATTCCACATCCTTGGAACTAGTTTGCTATTTTGGGCTCGAAATTTTTATGTGTCGTTCTGCAGGATGGCCAATACGAGGATTGGACCTATCCAATTCAGAGAAAGTTTGTTCTTATTAACGTTCTTGCCTGTGGCCTTTACATTTCGTAGAACTAGGTCCCTCACCTTGAATTGGTGAACCTTCACTCTTTTGTTATTGTACTGAACGATCCACTATTGATAGGCAATTGTGTGCACCTTGGCTACGCCTTGTGCTTTTTCGAGCAGGTCAAGATGCTCGCTAAGTCGCTGGGAATTATTGAGTGGGTTGAATCCCTTGACCCAAAAACTGGGCAGTCTAATCTTGATTGGAATGATGGGCTCGATTTTGTAGCCCAATTTGAAAGGGGTCTCATGTGTTGACTTCTTTGGTGTCGTCCAGTATGACCACAACATGAAAGGAGCTTGTCCACCCAAGAGCCCTTAATGTCTTTTAGTTTGATCTTCAACCCTTGTAATAGGATTCGGTTAGTAACCTCCACCTGTTTATTTGCTTGTGGATAGGCAATTGAGATGTGGACCAACCAGATGCCCAAACTTGTGTAATATTTGATGAAGCACTTGCCGGTGAATTGGATTTTGTTATCGTCCATGATGACCACAGGAATCCCAAACCTGCAAACAATGTTCTATCAAACAAATTTCATGGTATTTTGCTTGGTAATTCGGGCTAGTGGGAGGCTCTGAACCATTTTGTGAAATGATCAATACACAATTTGTGAAGACAACATCTCTATTCATTGTGGGCCAATAGTAGCCTTGTTGCATTATCTTGAAGGTAAGGTTTTTGTCACTGATGTGTGACTCATAGATATCAAAGTGCACCTCACTTAACACATAGTCGGCCTCCTCCAGTGTGAGGCATCGTAGGTATAGGGCAGAATGCCTTCGACGATACAACTTTTCATCCACGATGGTGTACCAGCCGTCCATCTTCTTTACACGTCTGACGTCATCCAGATTCTCTGGCAGGGAGTCATCCGTTATGTACCTCCAATAGGACAACATCATAGTTTCACTATCGAAGACTCGTACCACTTCAAGTTATTCTATGGTTAGAGAGGTCAGGACCTCCCGCATGTCTCAAAAATACTGCTCTGGGCTTTCAGCTATGACTATCCTCATGAGCTAGTCGGCATTCTAGTTGTCTTCCCTTGGGATGTGTACCATCTTGACCTTGTGAAACTTTTGAGCCATACCCCTCACTTTAGTGAGGTATTTTGCGAGCAGAGGGCTCGATGCCTCAAAACTTCTACAAATTTGGTTAATTATTAGCACTGGGTCGCTATAGACGGTTACGTGCCTTGCAGAACATTCCTTTGCAACATAAACTTACAAGTAGGGCCTCGTATTTGATGACATTGTTGGTAGGCAAAAACCCAAGTTTCAACAAGTATCTCACCTGCAATCCGAAGGGGGTCTTCAAAATCACTCCATCTTTGCTGTCGGAGTGAGTCAATCATCTATCCACGTAGAGGGTCCAGTACGGCACCTTAGACTGATAGTCGGCATTGTTAGGGTGACCGGTATCTAAAATTGCGGTGATAGTCTCGATGATGAAGTTTGTCAAGGCTTGTCCTTTTACGGCCAACCTAGGTCTAAATTCTATGTCGAACTCGCCTAATTTGATGGCTCACTTGACTAGCTATCCTGACATATCAGGCTTCTATAGAATTTTCATCAATGGTTGGTCGGTGAAGATAGCTATTTATGTGCCTAGAAGTAGGCTGCAGTTTTCTAGCCAAATAGACAAACGCTAGTTTGACCTTCCCGGCATGCGTGTAGCAGGTCTCGACACCTATGAAAGTCTTACTGATGTAGTAGACCAGTCGCTGCACGTCAGATTCCTATCGAATTAAAATGGAGCTCAGTGTCGTCTCTTAAACTGCCAAGTAGATATACAACTCCTCGCATTCTTTTGGAGACATTAGGACAGAGGGACTAACTAGATACTCATTTAGCTCCTCAAGGGTAGCCCGACAGTCGGCCATCCACTGAAAGTCGTTCATCTTTATCCCTCCCAAGGCTTTGAAGAAGGGGATATATTTATCTCAGGATTTAGCCAAAAAGCAGGAGAGTACTGCAAGCCTCCCAATCAGCCTTTGGATGTCTTTTACATTCCGTGGCAGGGATCATATCCATGATAACTTTTATTTTTTTGGGGTTGGCCTCGACCCACCACTGAAAAATGATGAAACCCAAGAATTTTCCTAATGATACTCCAAAGACACATTTGGTCTGGTTTAATTTCATCTGGTGCACTTGGAGGATTCTGAAAGCCTCGCTGAGGTCACAAATATCGTCATCAGTGGTTTTACTTTTGACAGGCATGTCATCTATGTACACCTCAATATTTCAACCAACTGGGTTTTAAATATTTTATTCACGAGCTGCTGGTATGTGGCATTCATATCTTTCAGCCCCAAGGGCATTACCTAATGGCAATATGTCCCCTAATCTGTCATGAAGCAGGTATGCTTCTTATCTTCGAAACTCATCCGGGTCTGATTGTAATATGAGTATACATCAATAAAACTAAGCATCTCTGCCTAGAGGTGGCGTCAACGAGTCAATCGATTTTATGTGGGAGAAGCTATCCTTTGGGCACGCCTTATTCACAACGGTAAAGTCGACGCACATTCATCACTTTTCATTACTCTTCTTGACGATGACCATGTTAGTGAGCCAATTTGGGTATTGGACCTCCTCGATGAAGCCGGCGTCAAGCAATTTCCTTACCTCCTCCTGTAGACCATCAATTCAGTCAGAATTTTGAGCACGTCGACAATGGTCTATGTGAAGATATCAGAGTTCTACTGGAGAAAGGTGATAAGCCGGTCTCAAAGGGGTCTAGCAAGTGAGCCCCCTATCAGTAAGTATCTCTCTAGATCTTTGAGGTCCAGAGGAACGTGGTTGGTTGGCTTAGGCCTGCTGTAGAGTTACTTCGTCTTTGTGATCAAAGTCGTCCACCTGTCAATCCAGAGTGGCTTGGGTGATTTGGGATAGGTAGCACATCCGGTTGGTGTCTTTATCACCCCGTACTTCTCTAATACCGTAAGCCATAGGGAACTTCATCTTCAAGTGTGTGATTGACGTCACAGCCCCAAATGTGGTCAGGTATGGCTGGCCTACGATGGCATTCTAAATCTAATTCAAGTCAACCACCAAGAACATTAGTATGCGGGATGCCGTCCTGGGGTATGCTCCTAGGGTGACTTCCAATTGGATGGTTCCTTGAATGGGTACCGACTCGTTGTCCAATCTGTAGAAGGGCCCTTCAACCAGTCTTCGTTGACTCTTCTTAATTCCAAATTTAAAATAAGTATCCATGTAAAGCTAATCATGTGAACTTTTATTATTGATAAATATTCATTTTAACTGGTGGTCAATAATACCATTTGAAATAAGTACGAATACAACCAGAGAGTTGGAGAGGGAAGTCATTACATGTGACATATCTTCTTTATTAAAACTAATGGCATCATCCCTAGTTTCTACTCTTAGTTCCTTTGAAGCTATCCCAAGCTAGTTTGATTGGTAGTCTGGCCGGGTTGCCACCATATTGACCACTTTGGCCGCAACTCGATTCCTTAGCTGCTACTACTCTATCATTTCTTCACATGCTCCATCGGGTCCTCACTTTGAGTTTTGCAAGAACTTGGTTACGTGTCCCCTCTGAATAAGCTATTCAATCTTCTTTTGCAAGGTCCAGCCGGTCTCTATACTGTGACCCAGTGACTAATGGTAGTGACAGTACTTAGTCTGATCTCCTCCCTCCAAATTCTTGACTTTGGCCACTTTAGAATTTTTTTCTCCTAGATCTATATGAGAATGTTGGTCTAGAGGTTGTTAAGAGGAGTCAGGTTCATTGATCTGAACTCCCTTCGGTTCCCCAACTCCACCCTTGGCTGCTTCCGCAGATCCCGGGAAATAAAATTATCTCTGTTTCTCTCTTTCACGTGGTGGTACCTAGTGGAGGGGGTCCCCGTGTTCTAGATGCTTAATCTCGTTGGCCTCTTTGACTGTCATATATGCTCGAGTGATAGCCTTGATTGGGTAGTAGCTGGCATAGGCTATCTCGTCGATTGGGGCACTGTTTGGGTCAACGGAAGTGTTGACTGACCCCTATGAGCCTATGGGCTAGATGCCCTCTAGGTTTTCCATTGAGTCCGTAAATCTTCATACTGGGCTGACTCATTTTACCATTCCCATCAATTATAGAGCCCTAACCTCTCATCACTTAACACTCTACAAATTTCACTTAGGGCACATAAGCCCTTCAACCATAGCTCCTGTTTGATGCGGGTGAGGTGTCGGGATTACCTTTCCTCCCTTCGGTTGGAGGCAAACTAAGTTAGGAAGTTGTTGGTGAGCTCCTAAAACAATCAAATTGAATTTGGTTTTAGCCGATAGAACCAAATTTGAGTATCCCCCTAGGTCAGAGGAAAGTATAGCAGCCTCGCCTAGACCCTGGAAGCTCAGCAGGGTATGAAAATGGTCTAAGTGGTCCATTGGATAAGTGTTGCTATCATATGGTTTCAAGGTCGGCATCTTAAACTTTTGAGGAAGTGGTTGTATCTGGATCTCCACTGTGAATGGTGATCGTTTAAAATCTACAAAGCATCCATTAGTATCTCCTTTTGAACACGTGTTGCCATATCTTTTTCACTCATTTCTCCACTCGACGGGAGACTGCAAGCCTTTTTGTGTTGAGGTAGGCCCTCAACTCTAAGTGGTTTGTTAGTGTCGTGAGGTCGGCCGACTGTTACCGTTGGTCAATTGGACGTTGCACGAGGCCCCTTCTCGGGCTAATGGCCTTTGCTCGTCACGTGAGTAATGAGGATTTTGTTGCTCTAGGCTCTCTTCCGATGTTTTGAGATGAAGCCAGCCCTCTAAATGGGACCAAACCCCATCGCTCGAAGCCACTCGAGCTACGAGGTCATTCAGGCATCCTACCTTTCGGGCCAGTCGCTTCTTCCTCTGACTTTTTTGTTTTGATGCCAAAGTGCAAGTAGTCGAAGAGGGAGCCCCCAGCCTATACCAGCATGCGCAAAGGGTCTAAAATATTTGTAATATGTTATTCACCTAGTTGGTGAGTGCTCGTATGAATGGTGTTGGTCGCTCCTCCGCATGGCTACCCGTAGAGGGTCGTCACCATGGGGAACAATGCCCTTGGCTGGAGCATTAGTATGAGATATGGTGTTAATCATGTTTGCTTATGTATAGATGGTGGTTAGGCTTTTCATTTACCTTCCCTTAGACAGCGCCAATGATGCGTCCTAAATTCGGGTTGCTGACGGATTAGGGTGCCGCTTGGCCTTCGAGTGGAGTTGAAGTGGTTCGGGTCTCCATACTCTGTGACTTGGGATCCTGTACAACACAACTGAAAAATAAGAGATCAGAGGATTTGTGAGATTCACTCCCTAATTTATTCTAGGACACTCAAGTCAGTATTCTTCATTACAAGATGAAAAATACAAGGATAAAGGAATATGAGTGATGATATAAAAAAGTGAGTTTTTGACTCTGATTCAGAGGTTGCACTCGGTGTGGAGCATCTTTAATATTGAATAAGAAAGAATTGAGAAAGAATTCTTCGAAAGCTGACCGGGTAGAGAGTGGTTTCTTGAGAGCCATTGGAAGTAGCATTTGTGGGCAAGTATTAGTGTAAATGAGGGCGTGCCTTTGGAATCTACCTCAAGGGACTTTTATACCCTCTAGGCCATCTTAGCATTGCTTGGACGTCAAAGTTGGCCACCAACTAGCTTGTGTAGATTTGCTGAGCTAGTAATGGGATCACGGGCGCCGATTAAGGCAACCATGATCAATCAGGGGATTCCTTCCCTCTTTGAAGAAATTTTGTACGCAGCGAATATTGGGGCTATCATTTTGAGAGATTTGTTGAGTTATGAGTTGTCGTTCCTTGAGGGATCATAATTTAAGGTAATATTCAGGGTGCTTGGTAGTTAATGCAAGTGATTTTCAACGTGTGGGGATAGCACTGTGAGCTGCTCGGATTGGGTCATAGCTGGTGTAGGCTATCTCGTCGATTGGGGCACTATTTGGGTCAACGGAAGTGTTGACTGACCCCTATGAGCCTGTGGGCTAGATGCCCTCTAGGTTTGCCATTGAGTCCGTAAATCTTCGTATTGGGCTCACCCATGTTACCATTCCCATCAATTACAGAGCCCTAACCTCTCGTCACTTAAAACTCTACAAATTTCACTTGGGGCACATAAGCCCTTCAGCCATAGCTCCTGCTTGATGCGGGTGAGGTGCCAGGATTACATTTCCTCCCTTCGGTTGGAGGAAAACTAAGTTAGGAAGCTGTCGATGAGCTCCTAAAACAACCAAATTGAATTTGGTTTTGGCTGATAGAACCAAATTCAAGCGTCCCCCTTAAAGGTCAGAGGAAAGTATAGCTGCCTCGCCTAGACCCTGGAAGCTAAGCGGGGTATGAAAATGGTCTAAGTGGTCCATTGGATAAGTGTTGCTATCATATGGTTTCAAGGCCAGCATCTTAAACTTCTAAGGAAGTGGTTGTATTTGGATCTCCACTGTGAATGGTGATTGTTTAAAATCTACAAAGCATCCGTTAGCATCTCCTTTTGAACACGTGTTACCATATCTTTTTCACTCATTTCTCCACTCGATGGGAGACTACAAGCCTTTTTGTGTTGAGGTAGGACCTCAACTCTAAGTGGTTTGGTAAGCGTCGTGAGGTCGGCCGATTGTTACCGTTGGTCAATTGGACGTTGCACAAGGCTCCTTCTCGAGTTAATGGCCTTTGCTGGTCACATGAGTAACAAGGATTTTGTTGCTCTAGGCTCTCATCCGATGCATTGAGATGAAGCCAGCCCTTTAAATGGGGCAAAACCCCATCGCTTGAAGCCGCTCGGGCTACAAGGTCATCTAGGCGTCCTACCTTCCATGCCAGTCACTCCTTCCTTAGACTTTTTTTGTTTTGATGCCAAAGTGCAAGTAGTGGAAAAGAGAGCTCCCAGCCTACACCAGCGCACGCAAAGGGTCTGGAGTATTTTGAATTTGTTATTCACCCGGTTGGTGAGCGCTTGTATGAAGGGTGGCGGTTGCTCCTCTGCATGGCTACCCGCAGAGGGTCATCACCATAGGGAACAATGTCCTTGGCTGGAGCATTAGTATGAGATATGGTGTTAATCATGTTTGCTTTTGTATAGATGGTGGTCAGGTTTTTTATTTACCTTCCCATAGACGGCGCCAATGATGCGTCCTAAATTCGGGATGTTAACGGATTAGGTTGCCGCTTGGCCTTCGGGTGGAGTTGAAGTGGTTCGGGTCTCCATACTCCGTGACTTGGGATCATGTATAACACAACTCTAAAATAAGATGTCAGAGAATTGATAGACTCACACTCTAGTTTATTCTCGGACACTCAAGTCAGCATTCTTCATTACAAAATGAAAAATATAGGGATAAAGGAATATGAGTGATGATGTCAGAAAGTGAGTTTTTTACTCTAATTTGGAGGTTACACTCGGTGTGGAGCAACTTCAATATTGAATAAGAAAGAATTCTTCGAAAGCTCACTGGGTAGGGAGTGGTCTCTTGAGAGCCCTTGGAAGTAGCATTTGTAGGCTAGTATTAGTGTAAATGTGGGCGTGCCTTTGGAATCTACCTCAAGGGACTTTTATACCCTCTAGGCTAGCTTAGCATTGCTTGGACGTCAAGGTTGGCCACCAACTGGCTTGTGTAGATTTGGTGAGCTAGTAAGGGGATCACGGGCGCCAATTAAGGCAACTGTGATCAATCAAGGGGATTCCTTCCCTCTTTGAAGAAATATTATACGCGGCGGATATTGGGGCTATCATTTTGAGAGATTTGTTGAGTTAGGAGTTGTCATTTTTGGAGGGATTATAATTTGGGGTAATATTCGGGGTGCTGGGTAGTTAATGCAAGTGATTTTCAACGTGTGGGGATAGCACTATGAGCTGCTCGGATTGGGTCGTAGCTAGCATAGGCCATCTCGCCAATTGGGGCACTGTTTGGGTCAACGAAAGTGTTGAGTGACCCCTATGAGCCCGTGGGCTAGATGCCCTCTAGGTTTTCCACTGAGTCCGTAAATCTTTGTATTGGGCTGACCCATTTTTCCATCCCCAGCAATTACAGAGCCCTAACCTCTCGTCACTTAAAACTCTACAAATTTCACTTGGGGCACATAAGCCTTTCATTGTCCATATTCCACTCTCACACATCCACATTCATTTTTATTTTGTCCAATTCCTTGAAAGAGCTACTAACCGGGAGACAATAAATAAATTAATAAACGAGCCTCATATTCTCTAACTTCTTATTGTTATTGTAATGTGTAAGATTTATATAAAAAGTTAAAAAAATCTAACTCAAATCAATTTAAAATATTATCCAAATTTAAAATATGCATTAAAAAAAATAAATAGGTCATTATATCTAAATAATATTACTAGTACGACATATTGCACAGAGTATGTTCTCTTTGAATTCTGAAAACTTGTTAGGCCTGAGATTTTTTATATACTCCTTTTTTTATTAAATTATTACAAATGCGCTGGAAAAAATTATTAAAATCATA
>JAOVVI020005316.1:0-16643 GCA_028571085.2 Nepenthes alata
TCGTTGAAGAATCGAAGGACAAAGAGTTCGTGGTTCGATCTCTTAAAGCAATGCTCTGGAAGATGTTGAAGAATTTGAAAGATTTGTTGAAGCATGATAGTAGATGAGGACTTCAAGATTCAATTTGGAAGTTTTTGGTGTCATTCTGACGCATTTGTGCGAAGAGTTGGATCATATCTTGTTGATCAAGTTTGAGCAGTTTCAAGAGAAGCATTTTCTAGAAGAAATCAGAGCATTGGAGTCAAAACTCGAAGGGTGGATTCATCAACATTTAGATGACAAGCTAAAAGAAATTCAGGTGAAGTAAAGTCTTCTTCCCTGAAGTCTGAGTTTGCAGATCAGTCTACAAGTTTAGCGAGAAGAAGTTCGCGTGGCGAGTTTGCTTTGTCCAAAATGGAGTTTGCTTCAAATTGCGGCCAGGTAGGCTATTTGTCAAGGGACCGTTTAAATTTTTGGCGTCTGAATTCCAGAAGTCCGGATAGAAGACGGATGGTTCTAGGCGAAGCATTTGCTGTTATGACCCATGAAGTTAAATCTGGATCCATTATTTTGGAAGATTATTTTGGTAAGTCAGCCCCATTTTGTATTTTGGGTTATGGATCCTCAGAGTTCCAAGGAAGAAATAGTGAGAAGACTTAAAGGTTGATTTTTGGCGCTGCAAGTGAATCATTTGTTGAGAGATGGGAGCTGAGTTTATCAGGTATATTGTCACATTTTGGGAGCTATTTCGTGACCATTGAAAATATTTTGGTCATCTGCGAGTTTGAAGATATTTTTCAGAGGATTCAACTGTTTGCTCTTGGATCGAGAGATCAAATTTATTTTTTTTGTTGTGCTTGAATTTGTATCTATTTCGAAGGCTCCGTATGGAATTGTTTGGTCTGAACTGAAGAAATTGAGACAGCAATTGTAGAATTTCTTTGAGAAGAGTTTTGTTCGGCCAAGTGTCTTGGCGTAGAACGCTTTAATGTTCTCTTGCGAATAAAAATTGGATTGATACATCTATGTTTGGATTATTTGAAAATTGGATATGTATCAATTTTCATGGATCGAGGATTTGTTGGATCCATTTGAAGAAATTCGGGTCTTCTCTAAAATTAATTTGTGCTCGATGTGTCCTTAATCGAGGTTTCAGTGGGAATATGTGCATAAGACATCTTTCAGGTCAATGTGTGACCATTATAAATTTTGATTGTGCTTTTGGGCTGTCAAATATTTGAATGTCTTTTTTTTGGATTTGGTCTATTGGACTTCTGATCGTATTTGGATTTGTTTTGATGACTATGTCAATGATTTCTAATTTATTTGAAGAATATTGAGAAATATGAGAATCCGATTGGAAAGTCTGTTGTAGACTTCGAGAATGTGTCATTTTGGCACATATGATTCTTAATGTGACATTTGGAAATTCGAAGAAGATAGAAGTAGTGGCGAATTTGAAAAGACCGTTTGAGGTCGCGGGAGTGTGGAGTTTCTTGGATTTAGTTGATCGTGATGGGAGATTTGTGAAAAGTTTCTCAAAGATTTTAGCGTTGTGGCACCCTTGGAATAGAAGTGATCAGTATTCAAATAAAGTGATGCTGGTGAGAAAAGTTTTCGATAATTGAAGAATAGATTGTCATCGATGTCAGTTTTGTCGATTCTTGATGGATCAGAAGGATTGGTAGCGCTCAGTGATGATTCTGAGAAAGATTTGATATGTTTGGATTCTGTATGGTCGGGCGCTTAATCCAAGAAAAGTTTGGTGATGCGGCGCAATCTAGAGGATTTTGCTTGATGGTGCCGTGGCATGAATGCCAGCATGAGGATTGGGCCAGATGGATTTTCTCTCTTTGTGTTCAAGATTGGATTTCGAACTGAGCTTCTATGTATGGAAGTTCTTATGAAGATCAATGGTGATTTTCTTTTCGGACGAGCCGTCTGAAAGTCCAGAATGCGACATCGTTTGGAGGATTTTTGGTGTGAAGTGCTATGTCGAAGATGCCAATGGGAAGACTGTCCAGAAGAATTTCCTCTTTGCTGCTAGGATTGGATTTTTGCATGAAATTTTATCTGTGGGAGAAGCTTTTGGGAAGATCAGAATGAAGCCCTTTTTGGATGAGCTACATTAAAGTTGAAGGTGATTGAGCAGACAATCACCAACATTCTGCACTAAGTGTTTTTTTTCCATTACACGTTCTAGAGGAAGCATGTTACAAGAATTCTCTCGTTAGGTCCATAACAAATTGGCATGAATTAAGCATGATTCCATAGTACCCTGATTTGAATAAGAAGTTTAGTTATCAATCTGAAAATTTTGCATGGTTGTTACAGAAAATTCTAATTTTTGCATTTAAATTTCATCATATATTTTCCAGCAGCTTTAAGATAAAATGTACGTTGATTATACAAATTATATGTCTTACTGAGCTTTCAGCTCACTCTTATTTTTATTTTTTCGCTAACCCCTCTAGATTAGCGGCCCGGATCATTTGCAAGAAGATAAGATTTATGGAAGAGCTATTTGAAGAAAATAGGATTAGAAATTTAAAATTTAACTATTCGATGTATTTTATTCAAAACAGTAGCATTGAAATGTTTACTTAGTTATATGATTTTGTTTAATTTAGATATTTCGATGTTCATGGCCAATGATGTAGTGGGATGTCGGTCCCTTCGGCAGTAAGACAACTGTGGTTATTGATTTCCTGTTGAGTTGTTTTGTAGACGTATCTCCTTACACATATATTAACATCATGTTGCAGTTGGTATGCGAAGACACTTTTGGGCGTGGCTATCTTATATCCTATATTTTAGCTGGTTATTATCTATATTTTTGGGTCAGTCATAATATCGACTTGTAGGCTACGTCCATCGTTAATTGGGTTCATTAATTTGTTAATGGAATGATCTTGCTAAATACTTTGGGTTTCAAAACGGGACGTGACACAAATCTTGTGTTCCACCGGAATTGGTGGTTATTTTTGCCCTTTGGTCATTTGTTTTGGGATACAAGACCCAGCTTTAAGAATATTTGAAATTTCAATATTTATGGGACATGACAGAAACTCATCTCCATATTTGAATAATCAATTTCTCACTTTGTATACGGAGCTCCGGATTTGCACAATTTTACCACAAGCAGTTAGATGAAAATATCAGTCGATATTATAAATATCAGCGGAATTGTATAAGCATTAGTCCCCTGATACTAATATTTTTTGACACCGTAATAAAATCACGATATATTACCGTATCAGAAATATATCAGCCGATATACCCAATAATTAACCGATACAACCTTGTTAGCTTAGATTCTAAGAGTTTTTTTTCGTATATCCAATAACAATACGTATCGTCCAATATATCCAACGCTATTATAGTCGTGACTGTTAACTATATTTTCATCCATGAAATGCACCCATGGAAGTCGATGTAATGAACAAATATGCCAATAAGCATCAGCTAAGGAAAACTGCCAATAGAATACCAAAATCTTCAATGTGTTTGGGAGAATGCCGAGACAAACAATGACAAATCATAAAAACAAATATTTTCAAAGTGCAAGACAATATGAGATTAAACCATTTATGAATCGATAGAATTATCTTGTTATTTCACTATTTTCACAATGTGGAATTAAAAATTAATATACTCAAATCGATTCTTATCGTTCTTTTCTCAAAAACTTGGAATTAATTACTCTTGCTTCACTATTATCCATCATCATTCATAAGAGTTAACATAATTTATGTTTCAAGAGATGTGTATTTTCTGATGAGAATCTCTTTAATCAGAAATTAGGAAAATTAACAAAAAGAAAACTTCTAATTTTAAATTTCAAAAAAACCAACATTTATCCTCGCATGCATGATAAGTAATTATGTCATTTATAGGGTAGAAAAATGTTCTTCTTTCCACCAAAAATCAGGCCAATTCTAATAACAACAAAACTGTAGAGGATTGTGATATTTGATTATTTTAATAAATTATTGAATGTGTCACATCATGTGAGGTAATTCTAACACATATCACATACCTGGTGCCAAATAGCCAAATGTGCCAGCAACAACAGTTGTGACATGGGCATCTTCATCTACTAGAAGCCTAGCGAGGCCAAAGTCCGAGACACGAGGCTCCAAGTTTTCATCAAGTAATATATTGCTTGATTTAATGTCACGGTGGACTATTTTGGGGCAGCAGTCATGGTGTAGATATGCTAATCCACGAGCAGCACCAAGGGCTATCTTCAGCCGAGCACTCCAGTTTAAAGTTGCATCATCATCACCTCGTTCTGCAATTAAAGATCCACAAATTAATGGAAACAAGAAAACAAAAAGATTCAGCACCATAACATGGCAATTTCAGTGATGGGATTGAATAATAAATAAAGTATCACAAAATAAAGCTAATCCTCAATTTCCATTTCCAGCAATTGTTTCATCATTAGATCGAGAAAAATTGAAGGGGACCAAATAATCTTAGGAAATTATATTAAACTTATGCATAAGATCTAGCGAGTCAAGGGACACCCTTAGCCATCAAAGTTTCCTCAACTCCTACCCTAAGGGGACAATATGTAAATTTCCTTTAATGAATCTCTGGCTATGAAATCCACTTCTTCCAGAACAAGTAGACAGGCCCTTTCTTCTTTTTTAATGGCAGGAAAACATTCTGACTTAGAAATTGAAATAGGAAAAGTCTAATAGAAAAGGAGTCTATAACAAGATTGAATTGTATAGAATTACCCATATCGTCTGAAGCATGAACATAATCATCTTTGTCATGCAGATAACCTCTATTGCAGCAACTGTTTCATTTCCATTTTTTTCTCAATCAAAATACAGTAATCATGAACGAGATTCCTACTAGTGCACTGTTTCATAAACTATATAGTAAGGCTGATTAACTTATCTTTCTCTATTTATTTTTTTTTCTGTATTTGTAGGAATGGAAGCCCTCCTGAAAGAGATCATACCATGCAAGTAATCGTCCAAGCTGCCATTGGATAAATAGTCATAGATAAGAAGCTTTGAAGTAGGCAATCTGCAGTACCCTCTCAAGTTTACTAAGTTTATATGCTTGATGCTGCCCAAGATCTCGAGTTCCCTCTCAAATACTTGATCAGAGCCTTCACGACTACGTTCAATTCTTTTAACAGCAAACACAACGCAATCATTCATGACCATTTTATACACAGTACCAAAACCGCCGGAGCCTACTACATCTTCCTCATCAAGAGATTCAAGCTTTTCAATTATCTCAAACGAAGGATATGGAAGATCACCATGGAAGGTAATTAGCTTGGTGCCTGAATGAAAAAAGAAGTCAAATAATTCAGTAGAAGGACGAAAGAAGGTAATTCAACAAGAAATGCAAATAATATACCTGCTTCAGGTTCAACTTGCTTCTTCACTTCTGTGTACCTCTTAGCAGTTCGTTCCATCTTTGACAACAACCGAATCCATGAGAAAGTAACGAGCATAACAAATGCCATACCCATGGCAGAAATTGCACCAATCAAAAGCCCTTTCATATAACGAGATGACCGTTTTGAAGGAACTGCAGAAACCCACGAGTCGATAGATAAAGATGAAAAGACAAATTCGTTTACAAGAAAATAACGAGGTCACAATAAGAAGTAGATCTAAGAACTTTATGAGATTTAGATTGTTCGCTGAATATCAGAATCATCACATTATCACGCAATGCCACAATGTTTAACAAAAATTCATGGCATAACTTAATCCATGCGTAAAGTTCTTTTGTCGAAAAACTTGGGACCGTTTTCTCTCTCTTTGCCCTTATATATTTTCATAAGAGTTACAGATTTTGTGAGTTGAGTTCCAATTATCTCTTAAGTTTTTCTGACATGCCTTTCTAGAATCAAAAATAATTGAAAGTTCAAACATTCCACATTTCAAATCTCAAAATTGCTAACATAATTTAGAAAAAACAACCAACTGAATCTCATCAACAAATGAAGGGCAATTTTGTCATTTACAGAAACAAAAAGACCGATCTCATAATTACATAAATGTTCTTCTTTCCATCAAAAACCAAACTAATTAATAAAATACCTTCACTAACAAATTATAATAAAACTACATGGGATTGTAGACTTTAGACATTTCAATAAAATACTAAATATGTGTCATGTAACATGTTATGTTAGGCAATTCTTACAGCAGAAATTTGAACTACATGAATGGTTTTTGTATCTAACTGCCACTTGAAAAAATATGACATATTTTTTCCCTTCAATGTAACCAAACATATTTTCTGTAGCTTGCCTGCAGCTTCATCACTTTCAGCATGGGGTAGAACTACAGGGAAACCAAATGACGTCCGGCATGGCTTATGCACTTGCCGACCACAAAGATCAAGGTTGCCAATAAACCTGCGCATAAGAAATATTGTTTAATCAACACCAAGAGGACAATAATACTCATATACACTACAGCAATTTTTTTTGCTTAATGCAAAGATTAACAATGTTTTTCCCTTGCCTTCTAAGGCACAATTAAACTTATAGCTACCAAGAAACAAATACACCAATTAAGCCAAAAAATAAAACAAAATTGTTTATAAACTTAAAAAAATATGCCAATTAGATTTTAGTTTCATAATAGATTTTGTTTTTTTTTTGTCTTTTTAATAAGAATAACTTAAAAATATTATATAAGTAATTAAATCATTATAAATAATACATGCATAAATTAGGAAATGCAGCTATATCACTTGATATGAAGAGCCAAAAGTACAGTCTATACATCAACATTTATGTCACCTTTTAGCATTTTCAATAACTTAAAAAATGTATTATATGTAGGTCATTAATTTAATGAAATGTTGAACGATTTGATAATTGATATTTTTGTTTTTTTTTAAAAAAAAAAGCAATTATGAAGAATTACTATCTCACTAATAACAAAATTTACTTATTAACAATTAACTACGATAGGTAATCTCATTAAAGAGTTGAGTATTGCTTTATTTAAACTCAGCTCATTGATATGGCAAGAATAGAACTAGATTCAAGCTTGGCACGTTAGCTTAACAAGTAAAGCTCCAATAAAGTGAGTTCAAACTTTTGACCAAATGATTAAAAGTGGGTTCAAGTATTTGGTTTATTATAACTAAATATACCAAGTATTGCCTTATCTAAATTTTACAAATTCACCTAGAAAAGTTTATAACGTAGATTTGATTCAACTTCTTAAGCATATTTAGTTGAGATCAAACAAGATTCAACAATCAATTTCAAGCAGAGCTGCATGTAAATTTGTTGAACTAACAACTCCAGTTACATGTCAAAATGATCAATACAATTCTAATAGCATTTTAGTAAACAATGACTGGTGGAAACTGGAGCTCTTCAAATAGATATAAATGAAGACGCTTTATAGAAAAAGTACGGAAATGATAAAGCAGATTCAACAATCCAACTCTATTGATTGCTTATTGCCTAAGAAAGAGTCCTATTAAGTGAGAAGAGATTTTTGAAGGAGAACTCCATATTGTTGGTGAACTTAAAATCCCTTGAATTTCTCTTTCCCATAACCTTCTATCACCCTTGAACACATGTGATAGCACGAAAACCTTCAAAGTTCTGTAGGTGGCTTGGAAGCTAAAAATTAGGTAGTTTGGAAATTCACAAGGCAGTGAAACAAGGTTTACATCGAGATTAGAAAGTGTCAAGTTACCATTATTGAAAGCAAATCCAATAAGTTTTTCAGTAAAGATCACCAATCAAGTGTAAGTTCACAGAGAGTTAGTGCGTTTGTACTACTCAGATTGTAAGTTGATTTTCACTAATAAATTTTCCATATCCAGTTTGAGAGCCACACAGAGTTTTACTCAAGAACTATTTGGTTCTTAAACTTTGTCTTCGTCACCACATCTGTCATTCTGAGTTGTGCATTGGATCTAGTTTGAAAATAGATGGTTGTTTTAATATTAAAGCATTGATTCATGTTTGTGGCGTCCAAATTTAAATACTCATTACGTATATCAAGTATTTGAGCAATTCATATCTTTCACATTTAATAGTGTCTAAACAGTAGCAGATTAGGAAGGCTCCTTCTGCTCATGTGATATCTGAGCCAAATTTTGGTCCTTGACCATTTGTTTAATCTAGAGGCATTCGATGCAATCCTGTTTTTCTCATCCGACTTTGATGGAAGTAATTATGCCTACTCAAAAGTTCACTTTATATTAGTTTTAAATTCTTATAAGTGACATTTTCCACGTACAGGGAAGTATGGTAATGCCACTTGATATGGGAAGACAAGAATTTTTTTTTTTGTTAACATTTAGTTTCGTCTTATGCCACCTATAACTTAGGAATTTACCATTTGTGCACCATGAATTTAATGACGAAATTTAACTAAAATTGTTAATAATTTAAAAAATCATGTCATTAAACTGCCACACTTTACTAATTGGCAATTGACAGCCATAAGTCGGTATATTAAATAGTTATTATGTCATTAAATAGCCACTTAAATTTAGCAAATGACTGCCAAAGGCTGACTCATTAACTTCATGAGTTAAGATCGAAGAAACTAAGCTCAAGTTTCTATGGGAGTCATCACATGTCGAGATCGAGTAGTTAGGTTATCCCAAATAAATATATCAAGTAATACTTTGCTAAAAAATTAGTCCTCGCCTAGACAAGCTCATAAAAAAGGCTTGGCCAATCTTATTAAGCTTCTTAGGCAGAGCTTGAACAAGTTTTAATCAACAATCTTAGTCCTGATGCCAAATAACTTGATTTATTTAACAATATGTAGCATATATCAATTGATTGGCATGTTTCCAGCAACTACTAACAAACATTTACTAATTAAATTTGACATAACTACAATACCAACAAATGAAAATGTTTTCAGAATTTGTGAAAATACAAAAGACAAAAGGGGGGAATCTGAAAAATAACAAACAATTTGTCCAACTAAACAAGCTCCAAGCAACATACAGGGGTACAAGGAAGACAAAACCTCTATGCATGCCCCCAGGTATCACATATTCTTGTGGAGGCCCACTCTCTAACACTTAATTTATCCGACTAAACAAGCCCCAAGCTTCATAAAAGGGCACTAGGAAGACAACCTCTATGCATGCCCCAAGTATCACATATTCTTGCGGATACCCACGATCTAACACTTAATTTATTCAACTAAACAAGCTCCAAGCATCATAAATGGGTACAAGGAAGACAAAACCTCTATGCATGCCCCCAAGTATCACATATTCTTGTGGAGACCCACTCTCTAGCACTTGATTTCAGGTATCCGCAACCTAGTGGCTCACTACAAAGCCATTGACTAGACACCACACTTAGGATTTATTTGTTTGGAGGCAGATGAAGAGAGAATATCTACTAACCTTAGGCATCCAAGCAAGTGTCCGGCAGGATACCTAAGGAAAGGATCTCAATTTGCTTCATTTCCCTCAAACCAAATGGGGCCTCAATCTCAAGCGCAATTGAAAAATCCCCACTCCTTTAAGACTAACTCCTAAGCTGCCAAAGGCTTATAGATTAAGCATATCAAAAATCCCCACTCCTTTGTTCGGACAACATCACATGAATTCATAAAGACACCGATGATAAATGTACATGCATGCACATTATTAGGATTCCTTATCTTTTCTTTCTTTTCTTCTTCCTTTATGATGTAGCTACCATTGAGCCGCCACCATCTTCCAAGGCGGACGTCAACACCATCAGTTCCTTGCCCACTCTATTAACACAGCCGGTTCCCAAGCAAGCATGGACCAAAGTTCACCACCAATAGAGAAAATAAGATGCTTCCAACCGTGTGCACTAATTTATGTGATGAAGGCTTTATTTTTCTTATGCTTTCAAAATCCTTGAGCAACGTATCCCCAACCACATGTTCTCCCTTCCAAACAAAGTGAAAATCACTTCCCCCTCCCTCCTTCCCAAGGCAAACAACCACCCTTCCCTTTAAATATTAGTTTTATTGCTTTTACGTAAAGAGTAGAGTCGAAAAGAAAAGAATTCCCAATTAAGTACAAAGAGTTTATCACTTAAAAAGTTCTTAATCCTCCAATTTGTGAGTGAGCCTCAATCCCCTAGGTTGAGCAAGTCCCTAGGAAAATCAAAAGAAGGTTAAGTGAGTCCCTTCCCATTTTGTAATATTCCTCCGAAATGATTATCCAATCGTTCAGCATATCAGAATTCTCAATTTCATTGTTGTAATTAGTTTTCCATTTATTTGACCTCATGTCCAAAAATTTGGCTTGCATCACTTTATTTCTAATAATTTTGACTAGCAGAATTTTCTCAACAATGATAGAGAAATGGAGAAAATAGAGATGGGCAATTTTCGTGGTTGGTGAAGGCAGGACAACCAATGACTCCTAAACTGGTAAGGTGCCAAATTTTTGGTCTTGATTGAGTGATTTCATGCAGACTCATCACCAAGATGGTGTAGTTCCCTCACAATGGAGGTTCTTAATTTTGATTATCATGGGCGAAATTGTTGAGAAATTTGTTCATATCAAAATATCAAAAAGAAATAAGAACAAAAAGGAAAGGACAAGGAATCTCAGTCATCCACGTGCATGTACTTGAAATTCAACAGTCTATTTCAACTGCAAGATGACTAGCATTTATCGATTTGAAATGAAATGGCAGCAAAAATTATTTTTGAAGACTTTGTGGCTCATACATGTTTTCCTCAGGATTGTTGGCTTGCATGCAAAGCAACAATGGTAGCTGGAAGATAGGCTTAATCTAAGCCCTTATACATCCAAGGTTTTCTATAAAAGGATTAACAAGGAGTTGCCTCGAGTTGTTACATAATAGTGGTGGCTCCACTGGATTGTGAGAGTACATCATACCTTGTATAAATGTATATCTTCTTAAGTTTGATGTTGATGATTATTCTTAGATCATCCAAACAGGAAGCAACGCAGAAGCCAAAACTACAAAAATCATGTGATCAAGATTGTGCGATTATGATTTTTTTATGTTTCCATCATATTTCTCTTTGTTATACTATTATTAATGCACAGGATCCTTGTACGGGAAGACCACTCAGCAAACATCAACTAATCACCACCAAAAAGAATCAGAGAACTTGAGGCTTATAATTGAGTTCACCAAACAACTATTCTCATTTCACTAACGTTACTGTTGCATTAGCTATTGCAATAGAGAAGACAAACTTACGAATTAGTTCCAAACGCGCTAAGAGATCCAAAATCAGGTATTTCTCCTGAGAAGAAGTTTGTGGACAGGTTTCTGCAAACAATGTAGTACAGAACATATATAAATAGTATTTACGATGATACAGGTGAACATTAATCCCAAAATAGGAAAATATGATTGCAATTTCAAGTGAACTCACAGGGAGCGGAGTCTTGTGAGACGACCTAGTGAAGAAGGTATAGCACCCTTCAATGAGTTGCTTGACAAATCCCTAATCATTTACATGAATGTTTTACATTCAGCAGCAAAATTCACAATAGTAGCCAAAGAAGGAATCAACAAGCACAATAAAATATTATGTCCCAATATGTAAATTAGTTATATAAATTCATTTCCGTCATTTCACTTAATTTAGTGCAACATACTCTAGGAGTAGAAACAAAGCCGCAGCAATAATAAATATGATGTAGCTTGGAAATCGCAGCTTCTGGAGAATATATGATACTAATGAAGAACTAAAGGAACACGTGAAAATCAGAATGGAACAGGGCGAAAGCAGAGTTGATATCTTACAGTATGGTGAGATAAGAAAGATTTCCAATCTCTGATGGTATGCCTCCTTGCAGATAATTGGCCCTCAAATACCTAGAATGGAAACACATCTAATTGAGTCATTGTATATATACGCCAATAGCACAGGGGGTAAGCGTAAATCAGGCCAGGAGGGCAAAAGGGATTACACTTACAGGGCTCTGAGCTCAGAACAATTGGAAATTTCATTTGGAATGAGACCATGTAAACTATTCTCATGAAGTGCTCTGGTTTATGACAAGAAAATTTAGCGTTTCATAATCAGAATTTTTGCATCCACTTATTCTTAGAGGCATTTTGAGCAGAGAAAAATTTAACTCACAGTCTTTGAAGTCTGTTAAGCTTTCCAATGCTTGGAGATATAATCCCCCCAAGTTGCATATAAGGTATGTTACTGAGAATTACCAATATCAACAACATAAACAAGTATTTAAAAAAAAAAAAGCAAACAAAAGGAAGAACATACAGAAAGGGAACAGATTTATGGTAAAGAAGAGGAAGAGAGGGGGGGGGGGGATTTTGTGACATAAATATAAGTGACACTTTGGTCATTTAGATGGCAATAAATTCCAGTCCATTTACACGGTGTATCATCAGTTTCTCTCCAGTTACTGAGAAAGTTCTTAGTGTCATTGAAAGCGCTCTTCATTTCAAGCAACGTCGTCCCTGGAAACAGTCCAAATCACAACAGTTTAGGGAGACAGAGGGTGCTAAGACAGACAGAGAACGAAGAAGCAAAAATGGAGGTTCTACCATCTTGAGTGAGAGCAAAACAACAAATGCTGAAAAGGGTTGCTGCTAAAACTTGTTTGAATAACCAAACCGCGATACCCATCTGCATTCCTTGCTCAAGATGAGCCTTTTCTGCTCTTCCGGTTTGAATTTTTTACTCTAGCACAACAATACGCTCGGAAGAGAGAATAGGGTTTTAAACTTCGAATTTCAAACAGCGACGATAGAATGCTGTCCAGATTAAAATCTGCAATAGTTATTTTATGGGTGTTTTCAGGTGTGATTCGGCTGAATAATCTATCTATGTTTGAGATTTTCTTTTTTTTTCTTTTTTTCTTTTTTTCGTTTGGTGGGGTTCTAGTGAACGGGAGAAATGACACTTCAGGTAGAGTCTGGGAAACCGTGCGGAGGGAAATTCCAAATCTTGAGTTTGGTTTGAAAAAGTGGGAAACTTTGTTGCACCCGGCAATAGCTTTGAACAGCGTACAGACCAATAAATTGAATGACTTGAACAACCAGATCAAAATCAGGCTATCCATTTAATTTGTTCTGTTTAAGTTCAGGCTTAATTAATTTATGAGATATGTGTGAGTATTATTAAGATGATATTTTAAAATTTATAATTTTATCATTATATTGATAAGTTATCACTTAATCATAATAATTGATTTAATAGCAAATTCAATAATGTATAATGTGCACTTTAAAATTCAATAACAATCAAATAAAATATCTTTGAAAAATAATGTATCATTTATATCAGCTTTCTAGTCCATCTATACAATAACTTTCACTAAGAAATTTGTTTCTTTTAAGTAAAACATTATCAAAATAATAAGTTATATCATGCATCTAGTATATATAATTTCATATTATTTAATGATTCATTGATAATCTATTACACTTAATATTGTTTGACTCGTATAAAAATTTGAATTATTATTCATAAAAAGATGATTTGTGTATTTCGTTTTGAACAAATGACTGTAAAATATATCTTTTACATATATTAATATAACAAATATATTTTATATGAAATGATTCATCTTTAAAAATTAAAAGAAATTATAGTTTAAATAAAATTATAGGAGCATTATTATTTGAAGAAATTATTAAAAAAATAGCATAAAAAATTATTAACATTTTGCTATTCAATTTATATTATAAATTGATTTTACAATTGCAGTTAGTTGTACATGAATACTCAAATACTTTTAAATCAATAAATTTTATAATCACTATCATTTTTATTAAAAGAACGTATCAATAAGTAAATCTTTGAAATTAAATCTAATAAAGCTAGTACAATTGTAAGAAATAAAGCTCAACTTGTTAACCAATGCCACACTCAAATTAAATATATAAACTTTGATGAAACCTTTATTCTTGTGGCTTATATTGTATCGGTAATAATACATTTGTTTATTGCTTATACTATTAGATTTCAACTTTATCAAATTAATATAAAAATAATATTTCTAAACAGTATCTTTTTATGATAAAGCATACATCAAACAACCAAAAGGGTTATTGATCAATTGTTACAAAATCATATATGTAAACCCATGAAAACTCTATACAATCTTAAGCAAACACCCAAAGTCCAACATAAGTATATCGTTTGTTATCTTAGTGGTCATAGCTTTATCCATAGTAATACTGATAAAATTTTATCTGTCAAAATTGCTAAAAATATATAATTATTACTTAAATCTATTTTGATAATGTCATTTTCAGATCCATTATACTGTTATGCTTATAAATTTGCTAAATATATAAAATATAAATTTGAAATAAATATAATAAGAGAATTCATATTTTTCCCTAACATTTGAGTTAAACAAATTAGCAATGGGATTTCATTTCCCAAACAAAAATATGCCAAAGATCGAGTCAGAAGGTTTAGATTTGGCAATAAAAAATATATCAGAATACTTATAAGTACTATGATTAAATTAGATATTGATATTTTTAGGCAATGGTGCTGATCAAACACCATATGAAAAGTATAATAGGCAATTTTTTGTATTTAATTACGAGCAAACTAAACATATTATTTTAAATGATGTTAAGTGTATTATTTACTCTGAAAATAGCACAACAGGCTATGAGATTTTTTATACTTGTGACATTAATCATGATCTAATCGGTTTTTTAGATGAAAATTGGCTAGAAACACCAATGATAGGGAATGCACATTTTGTGGTTGCTTTTATGTTTATATAATCTTGTAGCCATAGATGAATGAGAAACAGAGCTCCACTTCCTAAGCTGCTACCAATGTTAAGTATATTGCAGCCAAATGTTACTGCATTCAACTCATTTTGATAAAACAGATACTACCTCAATATGGGAACAGCCAGGATATGGTGATTATTTTATGTGATGTTTGTATCATTAATATTTTAAAGAAGTTCAGTCAATATTCACATACTAAGCATAAGAAATTTCCCATATACCAAAATACTCATGAGTATTACAACAAAATCAGATCCTGATCTTTTAGGCAACAGTGTTGATGCGTCATTGGATCCGAATTTCAAACAGATTCGGGCTGATCCGCTTGCTCGTGATTTCGGCTCCGTTCACCGAGTTAGGATCCTGTACACCACTAAAACGAATAGGAGGTCAGTGGTCGGTGAAAAGTTATCCCACCGAAAATATTCTAACGCTCAAGTCAGTAAACAGCCTTCGAAATATCAGAAGGTTGTTAAAACTGAGAATTGAAAAAGATAACGAGAGAGTGTGTCTTTGGATCTCCAGATGAAAGAGAGGCAAAGCCGTCGTCTCGAATCTGAATGGTAAGGAGGCAGTAAACGGCTGTCAGAAGCGCGTTGTATACCTTAGGTTTTTTCTGAGTTTCAGCAGAGAATAGAGGATCGTCTCTCTGTGAGCGTTCAAGTCTTTCTGTCTGTCCAAGTTTGCATGTGTAAAAGTTCACGTCAATTACAAGCAAACTAGACACATTTTTCAATATGGTATATATGCCCACTACCAATCAAACATTAAGGAATCACGCCTCAATGACAATGAGTATATTGTTTACTATGTAAAAGACATAATCGACTGAGATTTTTTTACATCCGTATGACTCTAACCATGATTTAACCGATCATTTAGATGAAAAATTGGTTGGAAACACCAATGATAGGAAAATCATATTTTCCAATCACGTTTATATTGGTATAATATTGTAGTCATAGATGAGTAAGAAATAGAGCTCCACTTCCTAATCCACTACCAAAGTTGAGTATATTACAGCCAAAAAGTTGCCGCACTCAACTCATTTGGATGAAACAGATACTATCTTATTATGACAAGAATCAAGATACAGTGATTATCTTCTGTGACAAAATTAATATCACTAACATATTAAAAAATCTCATTCAATATTCACGTACTAAATATACTGATATCTGATGCTATTTTATTCGTGAGCATATTGAAACACATGCCATTTTTATTAATCATATACGTATAGAAAAATCAGCTAGCAGATATATTTACTAAACCCTATAAAACCTCAAGTTCAAGGTCCTTAGAAAAGGCCATTGGAAACTGTACTCCACCCTAAATCGTGTAAATTTTTATTAAAAAAATAAAAAAAGTAATTATTTTTTTAATACTTAGGTCGCGCAATGTCTCACTTATGTTGTACATCCCATTTGTTTTGAGCACCTCTTACATGCCTGACGCACTTATCACCGTGCACATTTTGTATAATATTTTGGATATTTTAAATTAATTATTTTTTAAAAATAATTATGTGATTGATATTGGATGGATTTTTTTAGTAGAAGTTAAGTTTAAATAAATGAATAAATAAATATATATATAATAAAATAAAATAAAAATAATATTTTATTAGATAAATAATTACATTCGACTTATTAGACTTAGAAATTTAGTTTTTAAATTTAGAATTTTAGACTTAGTTATGTTTTTAGGGGACCTAAATATTCGTATCAATATTAATAAATAAATAATTATATAAATATAATAATAATCGAATAATAATGATAAAATAAAATCAACTAATAATAATAATAATAAATCGGCCGCAGCTCTCTCCCTCTCCCTTTCGAATTCTCTTTCTCCCTCCGTCTCGATTTTCCTTAGCCGCTCGAAGTCTCCGGAGGCTTCGTCTTCATCCTCCAAG
>JAOVVI020005317.1:0-13645 GCA_028571085.2 Nepenthes alata
GTCTCCTTCTTCAACGTACCGACGTCTCCAACGAAGGTAGAAGAATGGAAGTGTTTAAACGATAAAGAGAAAGTGTAGAGAAAACTTGTTAGAATATAAAGTTCAAAGTTGTAGCTTTTGATTTTTTTAAAAAAAACACGATCAATGAAGTATGAACAAAATTCTTCTCAAGTGGGGCACGAAACTTGTATACCAAGAGTCCTAGGGTTTCAAAAATATAAGACAAGTATATATAAATGGCGCAATAAAAATACATTCAAAAATTGCTCGATGTTGTGGTGCTCGTCCGCGGTTCGATCACGCGACGGGCGAACGCAGGGCGCGGGGCTTTGGGATTTTGGGCTCGAGCGGATGGAGAGCTCACGGTTGGCGTGGTATCCTTGGAAGCCAAAACGGACAGCAACGGGTATATGTTGATGTAGTATTTCGACAAGCCGTGACCCGATATCGATACAATATTAAATATGGTCACGGAATATGTGATTTATAAAAATAATTCTAAGAAAATTAATTATAAATCTAAAAATTAATATAACCAAACCTCGTATTGGGGACATGACAATCACACAAGATTTGTGCGAGAGTTGGCTAAGAGTCAACCAAGGGTCAGCAAAGTAATGGGGTTCACTGGAGATTCAAGTAAGGTTAACGTGACAGGCAATTGAATGAAAGTTATTTCCAACGAATCAAAAATATCAATACTTGATAGGCATACAATACACAATTATGCACATTTAGGGCAAAATAAACGCACCTGATATGTGCTCAATTGGCGCTGATGTGCTATTTTCAGTGAAATGAAGGCATGAAGAGTACATGTGTATATACCGTCTAAAAAAGTCACGCCTGATGCACATGTGCTGACATTGGTATAATGTTTTGACACGATTTTAGAATTATATTTAATATGGGAAATTTAAGTCTTTCAAGCGCCAATAAAGCGAGAAAAAGAAGAGGAAGAGAAAGAAAATAAAAAATAAAAATATTTATTTATCTGTTTGGGATTTGAATTTTATTCCATTCTCCACCGATATAAGATATATTATTTTTATTATTGTGAGGGGTATTTCGTTGGTCATTTTCATCTATTTCACTTTTGTATTCTCCATTACTCGGGTTAATAAATAAAATATATTATATTTTTATATTTGTTTAATTTTTTCATAACTGAACTCACTACATAGTAGAATTTTCTTATTCATAGTCCCATGATTTTTTTCCTTTTTATTGAAGGAGTTTTTCATCTAAAATATTATGCTATATTATTTGTGGTTGTTATTTACACTGTATTATTTTATGATTTTTTATGGGTTCAAATAAAAAGATTTGGAATAATGTTTATAGAGATTAATTCTTAACTTTGCGAGTAAAGTTTTAGTATATGAAATCCAACAAGTAGCATGAAAAATATCAAGTTACTGTGTTAAACTGTTTGGACTAATGGAGGGTGGCAACAAAATAATTTCTTTAAATGGCTCCAATTGCTATTATGGATGAGTGAGGTAAAAGATTTATTGTTTGTTAAAATAATAAGTTTTTATGTGTTTACTACCAAAAAAGTCAAAACAAAAGATGTAATGAAAAGTAGACTTTGGAATATGAGTATATAATACCCAATTCCCATCTAATGAAATTTAATATTATTTTGTTATTTTAGGTATATCAAATACATTAGGAATGACTATATATTGTAAAATTTTAAAGAGTTTCAGAGTAGTAGATGCACATGAGCGCCGAATCCCTTGGGCTAGCACCCGAGGTGTGCCCAAGGTCGAGCTTGAGCGCCGAATGTTGTGGGGCTAGCGCTCGAGTATCGTTTAGGGTACATAAGGGGGAGTAGTACCACTATTTGTCATTTCGCACGAGCGAAGGAAGAGAGGAGGAGAAAAGAGAAGAAAGGAAGAATAAAAAAAGGTACATTTGAGTATTTTTTTCTTATCAAATTTGCTTGGTAAAATGTTAAGGTAAGTATTCTTACATCATATCCTTGGTTTGTTTTCGTATCTGATAAGTTTTATTTACGTTTTGGATATTTAATGTTTATACATATTATTTTTATTTAGCCTATTTGTCTTTTTCGTAGATGCATGTTATTTTTATGGATCATTTAAGGGTTTTATTTGGGATTTGTGAATATTAGAGAGTTTTGTTATTTTATAAGAAAAATGGGTAAATATTTAAGACTATATATTTAGATATCAATATATTTGTATAAAAAAAAAGTCATGAAAATTTGTATGGGCTGTACATTGGTACTCATGTATCATTTCCTAGGGATCGAGGCCTCTACCTTTGTGATACGTGATACCATTCTATATGTGACTCTCTCCCGATGGGGAGATCTATAATCCAAACAGGAAAATTTGTAACTGCCTTTTTCACACATGGGAAAAGATTTTATTTGTAGAGGACCCATCCCATTTGTATTTTAATAAAACTCATAGCAATATATGTATAAAACTTGAGGATTGTACCGAATGTCATGGGAGAAAAATATAATGAGCATGTTCCTTATCTATGAGAGACAGTGTACATAAATGACCTTACCCATAGGTCTGAATAGTAGTTGATATAGTTTAAAGTTATTGAAAATATGTATAACACTTTCTCAAGTTGGTCTCTTTTTATTTGATTATCTAATTTTATACATATTTTATATTTCTTTATTGGTTTGTATTTAAGTTTCGTTTTAAAATTTACAGGTTTGCCAAAAGATAGGATTTGGTTAGTCTCATACATTAGATATGTGATTTGTTTTAGACTTTATTTCATTTGTATGTGATTTGGATCCAAACATTATTTAAATCAATATATATTTTGTATGTGTTATGATATCATTTGGACTATATAATTTCACTATGAATTACATTTTACTCAAAGTATGTCCTGATGTGACTATGTTTCGATTTTTAAAATGATTTGAATACAAGACTACCTTCAAACTTTTGATATCGGACTTACGAATTTGTATTTTTTATGCATTTTAATCATGTTTATGAACCCTCAAACTGACTTTGAATATTATTATTTATTAGATGATATTGATAGTTGCTAAATTTTAAACTCATGTATTTATTTTTTATCCCTTTAAATTAGTGAGTTTGGATATATTTTAGGAGTTGAGATATTATCTAATCATCGTTCATTTATTTTTATATTAGATTTTTATTCGGTTAAGTAGTTGTAGGTTTCATATTGGATATTTGAGACTAACCGAGTCTAGGCCAAAGGGTATGTATTGAAAACAGTCGGGTTTTGTTGTTATAGTCGATTTGCCACCTCTCTTGCAATGTTATAGAGTAGGTCATTCATTCGATTGTCTGAGTGGATATTCGATGAGGTTCTGTGCGAGTTATATTTCTTATGGTTAACTTATCGAGTCTGGTGGATTGTCTGTTTATCATACCCGAAATTGGGATTGGTTATATTGTTTTAGAAATTTAATTTTTATGAATTGTAATTATTTAGACCTATTTTAGGTCAGATTCATAACAGAGTATGCTTATTGGTACATTCAATAATTTATTGACCAAATTATTTATAATTACATTCACAAAGAAAAACATGCAATGACACTGTGAGAGAAACTTGTAGTGCTTTATACTTCAAATACAGGTAATAACAAGATGTATCATATGATAATATTGATATAAGTGTGGCACCAAGAAGTTAGTTCTATAACTGATCATCTAAACGAGTTTTAATAGAGCGTCAACCAATTGAGTGGCATAGTTATTTAATTTGACGATGACTTATTAGGCATATGGTTGTTGAACACATTATTCGATTCAAGGGAGGTTCATTTAGATGACCACTGTGATTCTCAATGAGGAAGTCACAAGACTCCATAGCCTTGTGTTCTAAGGCATTGGTCATGGAATCAAGGGGGAGAGGCAATGGAAGAAGTCCCAAATCTGTTGAAAAGGGCTAAAGCAAACTGAGATCGAGTTATCAAAATTTTGAATATCACTATTATGAGAAGAAAAGTCACATCAAAAAACACTACTACAAGTTAAAGAGTGAGAACTAAGATAGTTGCAAGAAGAAGGTCGAGAAGTCTTGAGAAGACGAGACAATATCAATTGTTCCCAAGTTTGATCTTCTTATGTATGTGAAGAAGATACAATTAACATATCTAATCACAAAATAATCTAAGTGATTGATAGTAGTATATCACTCCATGTCAAGTCTAAAGGAAAATTTCTCATTTCTTATACTTTTAGTGATTTTAGAGTATTGAAGATAGATAATAACTTACAGTTTTAGATCACAAGTTACAATGACATGTGTTTAACAATTAGCAGTAGCACAAAGTTAGTTTTGAGAAATGTATTATATGTCCCAAATTGTTGGACCGGAGATAATGCATGTGATGCTAGATAAAATTCATTTCAAATTGCTCAAAACTAATAAAAAAGTCATCCCGACCATACAAGGATAAAGTTGAGTTTAAAGTTGGAGATCATGTACTTTTGAGGGTAGTCCCGTCAAAAGGAGTTTTAAATTGAAAAAAAATTAAAAATAATGTTCATTAAACCTTATGAAATTTTAAAAAGGACCAAAAAAGTGTCTTATAAGTTAATCTTATTTTCAAGTTTGGAATATTTTTTCATTTTTTTTAATGTTTCCATATTTCGTAGATACGATGCGACCCATCACATGATATTACTTATGAACCATTGAGATCAAGAAGGACTTAACATACGTGGAAAAATTAGTTCAATTTTCGAGATGACAAGATCAAGTGCTCAGTGCTAAAGTTATTCTTCTAATAATATATTATAGAAGAATCATCCTTCTAAGGATGACACATGTGAACAAAAAGACGAGATTTATTTCTTCTTTTAAGATACGTAAATTTTGAGGGAAAAACTTTTATAAGAAAGGAAAAAATGTGAAACCTAAATCATAAAGTTTACAAGATGGCATTATATTTTTGGTAAATTAATAAATTACTATGGTTAATTTTTTGTTTCAGTTGAAAATTAATTATCAGACCAAAGAGTTGCAAACATGAGTGTCATCTAACGTATGCCTGAGCCTCACATGAGTATATTTTAAATAAAATTGTCACACTTGAGTTGCGTATGAGAGGTGCTCGTGCATGTTCAGCTCTGAATAGTCCCACTTGAGGCATGACTGTAGGCTCTTGTGCACTGTATGCCTGTGTATAATAAATATGCCATCAAATTGATTTTAGCTCATTTCTAATACATTTTTGAGAGAAGAGAAAGTGAGAAGAAGGACAAAGTGCCTTGAGGTGAATCCAATCCTGTTGCATCCTGGATCCTCGATTGTCGTATAGATTAGGGAGCCTTCGGATTCCCCGTCGTCCAGAGGTGGTCGCAAAATGGTCCAATCTCTGTCTCTGTTATCTTGGGACCTGCACAACAAAATCAACGAACAAGAGGTCAGATGTCTAGTAGGATTTCTTCCATCAATGACACTCCAATACTCAAGTCAGCAATTTTTTACAATAAATTGAAAGGGGCACAAGCTTAGAGGTCCGCAAAAATAAGCTGTAAATGCGTGGGTAGTGCATGAATGCTTATATGGGAGAGTAATGAGCAGGTAATGGGTGGCCTGTCTCCCTGTATGCCTTGCGATGGGTGGCTAACTTTTGTCGCCTGAGAAGGTGGAGAAGTTTGGATCTGGAAGATGGATGTGGAGCCTAAGGTTAGTGACGCTGAGTCGATAATCCAGGATCCAATCTCCCTATCTGTAGAAGAAGAATGATTTTATAGGTCCCCTAGCGGGGGTCTTTGGGCACGAGAATTCCTGGTGTAAGGGTTCATTGGCCACTGATTGCTGTTGGCAGTTGTTGGCGCATCGGTTGTCTTTTAGCGGTGGCAGGTAGACCGCCGAGCGATGTCGACCACGCTTGGTCTACCCCTTGAGCTGGGATTGGTTGGGCGACTGTGGCCAGCTGCCTGAGCCACGACTGGCAGCCCTGACTGTTTCCTCATTAGCTCGGTTCTCCTATGCTTCCGTCATTCCCTAGCAGTAGCATTATTGAGTTGCAGACGACATCCATTAGCTTTTGAACATGGGCGACCATGTACGACGCTTTGGAGCGTTGGGCCTCAACTACCCCTTGGGTAGCTGCTCTGTGGGCTGGGTTTCAAATATCTTTGGGCCTTTATTTCAAACCCAACACTAACCCCCTATACTTGGGCTGACCAGCGGTCGCGGCCTAAGGTGCCCTTTGGGTCAAACTCGCGGTCGCCCGGTCCCCATCGAGATGCGCCAACGCTTATCGCCTTTTGGCTTCATGCCTTCCGCAGGCATTCGCGCAGGCTTTTCTGGCGGTGCAGTGATTTGGTGCCTGGAATGGAACGATTCGCACGCCTGAGGTTGCGTATGATTTGAGGGCTTTCCTTTTCCATGAAAGATGTCCACGGAATAGCGCGCCCCATTAAGCGCTGAGGGGTGTCATCTCACCCATAAATAGGAGGGCTCTTCGGCAAGTGCGGCTCATCCTTTGACTGACTTTGGGGGAGCAATGCGAAGGTCTTTGCCCGCCCCACCTCTAGTGAGAGTCCGCGAAGGAGTTGGTTGGACTAGCTGGAGATCCGTAGTTCTTGGCAAAGACTATCTTCATGCCCATGCTGCGGTCGATTCCTCATGCTAATGAGTGACACGTTCAGGGTCCTGTGGGATCATTGTGGAGCTATCACGGGGATCCTCTCCTCTTGTGAAGTGCGTCACTCACAGTCTGCACTTCACTTGGGTCACGTGTCGGCGAGGGAAAAGCAGGTTCTTTTTTGCGTCTCTGTCGGCGGCTCCTGAGCTGGGTACTGGTTCTGCCTCGGTGGATAACATTGGATTCACTTCCACCAGAGGTAGACCAACACATGGCTATTCCTGATGCTTTGCTTGTTGGGTTATCAGCGGCGAGGCTGTGGTGATCTCATGTAGATCACGTTCTTAAGCTTGCTCAAGCTTTCGGGGCAGTTGTCGTGGGGCCTAGGCCCCATGCCATATCTTTTTCCTCTTTCTTGTACCTTTATTAATGAAAGAAGTAGCCTTTTGTCTTTACTTTTTTGCCTTGTAGTACGGTGGCCTAGGCCCCATGCTCCCCCCTCTTTTTTTATCACCCTTCATGGGCGATTTGCTTCTTCCGTTGTGCTGTGCTCCGTTTTGCACGCCTGAACATCTTTGGATGCTTGCAGTCAGTTTTTCCAGTTTCGTCCCATGAGAGTTAATGTAGACCGTTCTCTGGAGGACGCAACTTGAGGGGACGTCTGATGCTTGATGTCGATGCCATATCATTGCTTGATGTTGTGGATATCGATTCCCTGAGACTGGGACCCACGCCGCTAGGGTCCCTGGTGCGGTCACGTCTGAGGGATATCATTCGGAGGCCACCGTTGTAGACCCTATGCGAGTTTCGATGGTGCCTCCATGCTTTGAGAGGGAGGAGAGGTCTACCTCCTCGCAGGATTGTGGTCCTGGGAGGAGGATCCTTCGCTTCACCAAGTGGGTAGGGTTGTCGAAGGCGTCGAAGCCCTGCCGCAGACTTTGAGGAGGCGTGGGCGGAATCAGAAGTGAGGGTGTCCAAGCTTGCTAGTGCCAATGTGCAAGCTGAGACCCGCGTGTTGGCTCTCCAGGAGGAGCTTGAGCGGCTACGGCGACAGTTTGGAACGAAGGTCGTGTGGATGGGGACTGAGCGGAGGTTAACGTTTCTGTTGGAGGAAGTTTGTCCTGCACTGGAAAGGAACTTCCAGGCAGCATCCGTCTCAGTCGGAGACTAGTCTCACTGGAGGATCTGAACTTTCACATCAGTATCCTAGACACTCGAAACTCTAGCGCCCTGACGGGCGCAGACCTGTTGGAGTGTCCTGCACCAGGTTGCTCTGTGCCAGGAGAGGGCCATTAAATGTGTTCTACGGCCGCAAGCTGCTGTAAAGAGAGTTATAAATAACTATTATAATGAAATTTAATACTTAGCTGTGCCGTTTCACTTTCCGTTGCTTGTTGTAGTTGAACGGTTCGTTTTCTTGATTGTGAGCTTGTTTCAGAAGTTCCGTTGCCGCCTTTCTCGGCAATTGGAATTCTTGCATTAAATGCTGGTGTGACAGCGCAGATTTTGCTAGGCAGCAGAGGTGATGACGATGTGCGATCAGACGAGGGGTCATGATTACCCGTTGCTTTGGGGTCCATGACGTTCCTGCGGGACCGACACGTGGTCTAACCACTCAGTGGAAGCATCGTGTTGGTTTCCCGCGCGCTGGCATCGTGCCGTCTATTTAAGCCATGCTTCAGCAAAATTCCTCTTGGTCGTTTCCTTGCGCTGAAAGCTTTCAAATCGATCCACAGAGAGAGAGAAAGATGGCAAAGAAGAGAGAGTCTCCTTCTTCTTTGTGAACTTCTAAGGTGGGGTCAACAACACGGGGTCCGTCCTGACGACTAGTGTGGATTATGGGATCCCCAACGACTCGGTTTATCGCTCTCCTGGTTCTGCGGGTAGAGCCAATGCCCCACCAGATGGCTTTGTCATAGTTTACGAGGCTTCGTTACCCAATACCGTGCACTCTGTATGCACTAGTTGAGGCGTTGGGCATTCTTATGCAGAGGCTACACCCCAATGCCCTTTGTTATCTGGCACTGCTGTGCATCTTCTCCCGCCTCCATACCGGTGCTTTCGACGCAAAGGCAGCGAGGTTGATCTTCCGCTTCACAGAGTCGGAGGATTGGATCTCCAAGTTCCCAAGAACTAGTTTCCATTTTCGGGGGACCAACCCCAATTTGGTGAAGAACTAAAAAAATCTCTTTTTCTTCTTACGGGTGCCTTCCGACTCCAAACTTTCAGATGAGTGGGGCCCGTTCTCGGAGTACTTCCATGGGAAGGTGACCTCGAAGGATGCCAAGGACACGGTGGAGTTGGTCACTGCCATCAACTCCCAGATGGCGAAGTTGTCCATTCAGGGCTACTTCCTGACGTCCATTACTCCCGAGGCCACCAGATGGGGCCTTCGTCGGGTTGGCGCATCGCCAGTCCCACGAAAAAGGAGCCTGGGCATGTCGTGATTCTATCACCGTCAGGAGAGGACGCAGGTCAAAGCTACTTGTTGTTGGAGTCGTCTTCAAATGAAGAGGAGACAGGGTCTCCCCTAAAGAGGGTGAAGGAGGCCAGAGGTACCTCCATCCTGAGGTCGCAGAGGTTGGCGACGTCGAGTGCCAGTCTACAGTAGGGTATCGCTAGACCCGTACCAATTCTTGCTGTGACACTAGCTGAGTTCGGTGTCCCTGCAGTGGAACTTCATTCTGGTGAGGAGTCTTCCATGGATTGCTTTGTCGACTTGGAGCCACCGGAGTTGATCACAGAGGGTGCTTCAGCCATGACGGGTGACGCATTAGCCTTTGGTCACCCAGAGAAAGCATGTGTGCCAGCACCAGAGTCGAAGGGATCTTTAGACCCCACTAGAAGTTCTGCCAAGCCGCCTTTGCGGGGGGGCCCAGAAGGATGTTCTCGTGGCGTTGGAGACGGAAGCTGCACTGGGGGCTAGCCCGCCAGGTGCTGAGTTGGCCTTGAAAACAGCCGCGGGAGGGATGGGTCCAGAACCGGAGCATTCCCTTGCCTTCCATGTTTCCAGACGATCCAAGCCCCATAGAAATTGCGGTTGAACGCGGGGAGTCCCTGGGCATATCCGTGTCAGGAGATTTAGCTAGTCATCCGGACGCAACCTCCACTCGGGTATAATCGCCTTGAGCTGAATATTCTTCGGCAGTCTTGAGTTTTGAGAATTTTTGACTTTCTCCCTTCCCATGCCGGTTCCTGAGGATACTGACTCTTTTGACGAGCTAGCCGCTCAACTGCACGGGAGCCTTCATCGTGTGCTAGATGTTGCCCAGCGCATGATAGCTAGGGTCGCTTCCCTTAAAGGGCAGAGTGAGCAGGCAAAGGAGGAGGTTAGGCGTTTGAAGGAGGAGAACAGCCAGCAGACACTAGAAATCGCGCGCCAATAGCAGAAGGTTGAGCAACTGAAAGAGATGGTTAATGTTCTAGAGGATGACAACTCTCGCCTATCTATAGATCTGAGGGGGCGGTTTACACCGTCGGAGGTAAATCTTGCACTGGAGGTTCGGTTCTGGGATGACATTTGCCTGAGCCACAGGATTGCCTCGTTTGCTGTGCCCAATGTCCCGAAGGGTGTCTTCCACCCAGGCAACTCGAGGGTCCGGGACAGGTCTAACCTGAGAAATTTTCCTGACGGGACTGGTCCACCAGATCCTCAGTAGTAGTTTTACTTGTAGACATTGCTTCCTTCTTTCCTCTTCGTCTGCGCCTTGTAAAAATGAATGAAAAGTAGCACCTTTTTTACATTCAATGCCTTCCAGTGAGATTTGAGAGATTACATATCATGTTTAACGGCTAAACTTGTGAAGCTATTGTCGCTAAGGCCCCAATCCGGTGCGTTCTTACGTTGTACTCATCCTTCATTAGAGGATGTCGTCACATCTCACGCGTTTAATGGAAAGCTCAATCCAGTAAAGTGGATATCGTCGCAAGTCTCGTGGAGCCATGCTAAGGGCCAGCTAGGTTTTCAGGCCACAACAGCCAGATTCCCGGTCTAAGCCTTTTCTCATATGGTATCTGCATTAGGTGTGTGGCCCTCGCTTAGGGCGTCGTCGCTACCTTGTGCAAGGTCCTAGCTCTCGACTATTGTAGACTGAGGGTGCTCTCTTCTTCATGAGAAGGTTGCCACATGCCTGCGATTCTTACCCCCTAAGGTTTTCGTCGCCGTAAGTTAGGAAGCTTCAAAAGCCCCCAGGCCTGACATTTTGACCATCTGGGTCATTTGGTTCGAAACCATGATTCTCTGGACAACATGGGCCCTACGGTGTGGAGTCAGGATTTGGTGATGACCGCTTTCGGGTCGCTTGGCACGAGGCTAAGGTAGTGGTCCGCTTAGGACCCTTTTGACCTAGAGTCGAAGTCCGAATGCGACCGCTTTCGGGCCGCTCGATGCATGGTCGAGGCTCAAACGAGACCGTTAATGAGCCACTTGGCACGAGGCCAAGGTTTTTGGGCCACTTCGAGCCACTCAACGATGGGTTGAGGTTTTGAGGAGGCCGCTTACGGGGAGCGTGGCACAATGCCATGGCCTCGTTTTACAAATGGATGATAGTCCTTCCGACTTAGGGGCAGTCTAGGTCGTTCTACTTTTGGAATGTCATGCATGCAAACACTCACATGAATGGAGATACAAGCTAACATGAATGATTAATTTCTTTAAATTAAAACTCAATGTATGTACAAGCATTCTTCGTGATGTGTGTGTATGCCTTACCTGGGCCAGCGTTGTGTTTCTAGTAGTATTTCCTTAGGCTGGCGGCATTCCAGGTCCGAGGGACCAATTTGTCATTCTGAGCATGTAGCTTGTGCGCTCCACTCCAGAGGATTGCGAAGACGAGGAACGGGCCTTCCCATCCAGCGGAGAGTTTGTTCCTGTTTGCGGATTTTTAGGCGGCCTTCACACTCCGGAGGTCCAGATCTCTGACCTCAAGTGGGTTTGCCTTCACCCGCTTGTTGTAGTACCATGGATACGCTGTTGATAGGCTTTGATCCGCCGGCAGGCTACATTTTATACTTCTTGGAGGAAGTCAAGGATTTCTATGAGTCTCTGAGAGTTCGTGGTTGGATCAAAATATTCAACCCACAGGTAAGGTAGTCCCACTTCAACAGTGACTACGGCCTCAGCTTCGTAGTAGAGGCTAAAGGGTGTCTTTCTCGTTAATTCCCGTGGGGTTATCCGATACGACCAGAGTATGGAAGGTAGCTCATTGACCCACGAGCCCCCTGCATCTTCCAGCTTGGTATTTAGTCCGCGCAGCAACGTGCGGTTGGCGACTTCAACCTACACATTTTCTTGAGGATATGCCACGGACGTATGGACCAGCCTGATGCACAGACCTGCATAGTATTTCATGAACCGCTTACCGGTGAACTTGATTTCGTTATTGGTCACTATGACCTCAGGAATTCAAAAGCGGCAGATGATATTTTGGCAGAGGAATTCTATTACATTATGCTCGGTGATTAGAGCAAGAGGAACTACTTCGGTTGCTTCCCCTGACTGGGCTTGCTGTAGCTTGGCTTCGTCACGAAGATCCAAATCTTCGCACAAGTGATCCAGCGCCACGGGGGCAACCTGGGACAAGTAGCACGTCCGTCCCATTGCCTGGTCTTCTAGCACTTCTTTCACGCCGCATGGGGTTGAAAACTTCATCTTCAGATGAGGAATCGAGGTAACGGCCCCGAAGGCTGCGAGGAAGGGTCTACCCAGTATAACGTTGTAAACGGACAACAGATCAACGACAAGGAATGTCAGCTCTCGCGTTGTGACGCGCGGGTAAGTTCCCATCATGATCTCCAACCGAACTATCCATTGCTCCGGTACAGGTTCGTTGTTCAGGCCGTATGGACGGCCATCGGCCGCTTTCATTTGGCTTCGCTTTAGTCCAAGCTTAAAAAAAGGCACAAAGATATAGCAAATTATGCGAACTTTCATTATTAACGAAGACCCGTTTCAATTGGTAGTTAGTCGTACCATCTGAGACGAGAAGGATACAATAAAGGGGAAAGATTACATGAGCCATATCGTTGCTACTAAAGCAAATGGCATCACTCATAACCTCTATCTTTGCTCTCTTGATGCTCGAAGTCAGTTCTGACTATTTTTTCCTGGTACTCTTGGTTGTTGTGGTTGAGATCATGTTGATCACGCCGGCAGCTTCACGATTTCTGGGAGGCTCACTAGCCTCGCCTTTCGAGGTTGCAGGAGCCTACCTCGAACCTTTAACGAACTGTTTAAGGTGTCCACGGTGGATCATGTCTTCTATCTCCTACTGTAGGGTTTGACAGTTTTCCATGGAATGTCTGAGGCGGTGGTGGTATTGATAGTACTCCGTCTGGTCACTGCCGCTCGGGCCCTTTGGCGACTTCAGCCATTTGAAGAACTTTTCATCCTGGATCTGCATCAGCATATTCGTACAGGTATCGTTTAGGGGAGTCAGGAACGTTGGTCCGTGATCCTTCCTTGATACCGGCGAAGGGCGTGGCTGCTTGTGGCAGTCCGGGAAGTGGCTACCATCGCCTTTCCTCTTCTGTCCAACAGTAGGCCCGGGATCTTTGGGGGGCGGTCTACATGCTCAGGGCACTTTGCCTCGTTTTCCTCCTCCACTGAGATGTAGGCTCGGACAATGGCTTCGGCTTCCCAGAAGGATTGGGGGACCTAGTGTGACAGGTGCTTGAAAAGTCACCCACTGCCAACGTAGCGAAGAAGGCATTGACCTTCAGCTCATCAGAGAGCTAGGGGATTCGGTGCGCCTCAGCGATGAAGCGGTTGAAGAATCGCTTCAAACTTTTGTCTGACCTCTAACAAAGGTGGACCAGGTGCCGCAGCTGTTTCTCTTCCCTCTGGCTGGAGGCAAATTGGCTCAGGAAGCAGTCCACTAGTTCGTCGAATGAGCGGATGAAATTTGGTGGGAGTCCATGGAACCAAAGCAGTGCGTTCCCCCTGAGGGTGACGGGGAAGCACTGGTACATCATGGCCTCACTCGCCCCCTGAACGGACAGGTGAGTACGGAAGTAGTTAAGATGATCCATCGAGTCCTTGCTCCCGTCATACCCTTCTAGCAT
>JAOVVI020005318.1:0-16642 GCA_028571085.2 Nepenthes alata
AATATTGTTAAAAAAAGTAAAAAAAAATATTATTGATGGTATATTATGGCTGGGCTGGCACAACGGTCAAAGAAGACCCAAACAGCGTGCTGGACGGTCAATTCTAATGTTGGCCCAACAGGAGATCAAGACCCAAATCCTGAGAGGCCCAAATGCTCTCTCAACGGTCAACGCTGGCGTTGACCGTCGAGACGCAAGCCGGTGGCCAACTCGCGTACAGAACGTTCAACCCGAGCTTGACCAGAAATACTGTTGCAGGAGGCCTAAAAAGGCGGTAAACCTGATATGGGCCAGGCCCAATTTGACAGGCAATCTCGTACACAAAAAGTAACGATCCTTTCATGATTACACGCCTTCCTAAAATTTGATCTTCTCCAAAAAGGCAGCAAGGAAATCGGCACCAACGATTGAGTCTAAACGGTCACAAGAGCATGAAAGGAAGGCGGATGATTTGAGTATCCGTTGCACTATTCAGAAGGAAAAGGATCCATCAAATCATGCCAGTCATGCGCACCAACTCAGAGAAGGCCGCCATTGCCAGGCTAGAAGATCACGCTACCTTGACCAGAGAAGGTGGCTCTCCTACTATCTGTATAAGCTTGGAGTCTTCATTCTGGAAAGAAAGCTCACGAATATGCTCTCTAACTCACCTTCAAGAGAACATACAGAACACGCTCTCTGAGACGACAAAAATGGACTTCCTGATACAGTCTAAATCACGATCTCTTACAGTGCTTGAGCAAAGACTCTCCTTCTCTCTCTACATTAGCGTTCACCTTCAAATCCCACCAAAGGCCACCAGATTACAGGGGTCCTTTTCGGCTCTTTGAGAACTGTCCCCCGAAGCTTCCACACTTTCGGGACGCGGCTCCCACTCGCTCTCTGTGAGCAGTAGGCTGGAACTCGCATTCTCAATGGGCCAACACTCCCGACAAACCTATTCTCTCTCTTTGTCTTTTACTTATTAGTTCATCTTCGTCGATTTGAAGGCTTTTTACAGACTTGAGCGTTGGAATATTTTTGGGGGGATAACCTCCCGCCGGCACACTGACCTCTTATTCATTTTAGTGGTGTGTAGGATTCAGACTCAGTGAACGGAGCCGGATCGAACCAACTAGACAAATCTAAATCTGTTTAAAATCGGATCCAGGTACGCATTATTGGCGCCATTTGTGGGAAGATGCTACAAAAAGCCAACCGTGTTTCCCAGAAATTATCTCCGATCAATAGAACGGTGAACACAAGGGCGCAAGCAAGTGAGCCTGCCCGAAACGTGATTTCCCCAAACCAAGACCACACCATCGGCACCGTGGTCAACGTGGTAGCCGGTGGAATCCCAACATCCTTTTTCCAGAACCTGGCGGAGCACATGTGCAATACGGACAGGATGCTCCAAATACTCTGTGCCCGCTAGGAGCAAGCTCAGCTGGGGGTTGCTCCTGCAGTGGCCCCAGCACCGGCATCCAAAAGAGGAGGCCAAAGAAAGAAAGTTCCGGCACAATGAACCGGAAGACTGACCAGCGCCCATGTCCTCATATGCCCAAAGCCGTTTAATGCGCGAGGAGCGAGAAACTAGCGCAGCTCCAGATGAAAGTCCGAAACGGAGGAACCCTAGATACTCATGAGAGGAGTCTACGCCGCAGGCTCAGGAGAGAGCCTCCCGAGCCCCGAGATTAGCCAGGGGCAGCAGCCATCCAGCTGCTTCACCTTCCTGAGAAAGAACGGAGTTAAGAGCGTATCTCAATTCCAAGAGATCCGCTAACGCCGCTTTAGCAGACCCAAGGCTGGAGAAGATATGGAACCACGTCTTCAAAGACGACGAACGCACCGCCAATGTCGACAGATCTCCCTTCACGGTAGAGATCTTGAACCATCCTATGCCGGCGAAGTTCAAGATGCCAGCCCTTGGCTCTTACGATGGGAGTGCAGATCCTTTCGACCATCTCGCCTACTTCCGCACCCATCTGGGTCTACAGGGGCTGGACGACGCAGCCATGTGTCGTTGTTTCCCCCTCACACTAAAAGCGGACGCCCGCATCTGGTTCCATCATCTCCCTCCAGACTCGATCTGAAGCTTCGAGGAGCTTGTGGATCTCTTCTTATCTCAGTACGCCTCCAGCCGCAGGGAGGAAAAATAGCCGTGGCATCCGTCGCATATCAACCAGAAACACGGGTAGAACCCATGGAGATTTCTAAATCACTTCGTGTCAGAAGCCAGACGGATCCGCCAACTCACGGAAGAAATGAAACTGGGCAGTTTTATTTTGACACTGGCACACGGGGAGTTCTTTAGGCACCTGGCATACAAAAATCCACAGACCTTTCGGGAAGCGGAGGCTATCACAAAGGCCTATGCGGCAGCAAAGGAGGCCAACGAGGTAAAGCGTCTAGATCGACCTAAACAACCTCGCTCTTTCCCGCTGGAAGGAAAGAGGAAGCACAATGGTGGTGGTTACTCCCACCAAAAATGCCAAAGAACTGGACCACCGGAGCGCAAGAACCAGAGACCCATCAGCCTGACGCCCTTAACTGATACGCAGTTGAACGTCCTCATGTAGATGCATGGGGAGAAGTTCCTTAAGTGGCCGAAACCACTTAAGAAGGCGGAGTGGGGAAATCCGGCCAAGTACTGTGATTACCACCGATCTTCCGGGCACTCTACGGAGGACTGCAAGACTCTTCAAAGGGAGATTGAGGAGCTTATCAGGAGTGGCCACCTCACCAGGTTTGTCAAGGGCCCCGGTCAAAGCACTGGCAACACGGGCGAAGAAGGATCAAGAGCCTCACCACCACGGAATCGGGTCGCGACAGGAGTGGTCAACATGATCACTGCTCGGCCAGTCAAGACTCTGGCAGACAACAGGGACCAGCATACAGGGAGGAAGAAGTAGCGCACTACTGGCAATGTCATTAGTTTTAGTGACGATGAATTAACGCATGTAGTTTCCCCCCATCCAGACCCGCTCGTTTTATCAGCACTCGTTTCCAGCGGTAGCGTCGACTACCAGATGAAACGTGTATTTATTGACAATAAAAGTTCGCGTGATTTACTTTACCTTGATGCATTCTTTAAACTTGGTTTAAAAAAGAGTCAACTAAAATCTGCTGAAGGGCCATTATATGGCCTCGACAATGAACTAGTGCCGGTTCAAGCGATGATCAGACTTGAAGTCACCCTAGGAACGTACCGAAGGACCACAAGTCGTACACTCACCTTCTTTGTGGTCGACTTGCCCTCCGTGTACAACGCAATACTAGGCCGGCCATGTCTAACAGCGTTCGGGGCCATCACTTCAATACCACACCTTAAAATAAAATTTCTGATGCCATACGGCGTGGGCAAAGTGTTGGGTGACCAAGTCACTGGGCGGACATATGATATGTCTCAAATCACTCCTAATGAAAACGCCAAAACGATGGGAGAACTTGATCATCGTGACGAGGCAACCTTGCAACAAGCGCAGTTTGGTGAGGTGACCGACTTAGTCCTACTAAATCTGGATGATCTAGATAGGTGCGTACGAATCGGTGGCTCACTCACAGGTGCGCTACATGAAGAACTGATCTCATTCCTGCGACAGAACGCCGACATCTTCGCATGGACTCCAGCTGACATGCCCGGGATTCCTGACCGAATAATGGTCCTCAAGCTGGGCCTCGACCCAGATCGAAAACCTGTTAGGTAGAAGCGGAGGAACCACTCCGTGGAGAAACTGATTGCCATCCGAGAAAAAGTAAAGAAACTGTTGGAGGCCGGATTCATCAGGGAGGTTCAGTACCCTGATTGGCTCTCCAACGTCATCTTGGCAAAGAAGAACAACGAGAAGTTGAGAATGTGCGTCGATTTCACCGATGTTAACAAAGATTGCCCAAAAGATGACTTTCCTTTACCTAGAATCGACCTGCTGGTGGACTCGACATCCGGACATGAGCTCTGGAGCTTCATGGACGCCTACTCAGGCTACAACCAGATCCGGATGAGTCCAGAGGATGAATAACATACCTCATTTATGACAGACTAGGGGACCTATTGCTATAAAGTAATGTCCTTTGGGCTGAAGAACGCGGGAGCCACCTACCAGCGGCTGTTGAACAAAATGTTCAAAAAATAGATTGATCGCAACATGAAAGTCTATGTCGACGACATGCTCATCAAGAGCAGAGTTATGGGGGGCCACATCAACAATCTGGTGGAGTCCTTCATACTGCTCCGCGAATACCAAATGAATCTGAATCCGGCCAAGTGAGTCTTTGGGGTAGCCTTTGAAAAATTCATGAGTTTCATCATCTTCCAACGAGGGATCAAAGAAAATCCGGAGAAGATCAAGGCCCTCACAGACATGACTCCCCCACGAAGCGTAAAAGAGGTCCAGCAACTAACTGGGTGATTGGCGGCCTTGTCCCGCTTCATAGTGAAGTCTGGCGACAAGTATCAGCCATTCTTTAAGGCGCTGAGGGGAACAAAATCAAACGGCTTCCAATGGACGCCGGACTGCCAAACGGCCTTTGATGAGCTGAAGCGGTACCTGGCTAGCCTGCCCTTATTAACATCGTCCAAGATCGGCGAAGAGTTGTACCTCTACTTGGCAGTGTCAAAGATATCCCTCAGCTCCGTCCTCGTAAGCCAGGGCACTGATGCCCAACGGCCGGTCTACTACGTGAGGAAAACGTTAATCAGAACAGAGACGCACAACTTGCGTACGAAAAAACTGGCCTTAGCCCTGATATTTTCCTCGTAAAAATGAGGCCCTACTTTCAGGCGCATCACATCATAGTCCTCACCGACTAACCTCTTAAGAGCATACTCTAGAAATCTGACGTTTTTGGGCGGTTGATAAAGTGGGCTATCAAGTTGGGCGAGTTTGACATTGAATTCAGACCTAGGCCTGCCATAAATGCACATGTTCTGGCAGATTTCATTGTGAAAACCACGGCCCCGATCCTCGAAGAACAGCCCGCGAGGAATGAAGAACAGCGCCTGGGGGCTCCGGAGTGGATGCTCCATGTAGACGGGTCATCCACCGACACAGGCAGTGGGATAGGGGTGGTCCTCACGACCCCTGACGGGTTTGAGGTGAAATACTCCCTTAAACTCGATTTCCCGGCAACCAACAATGTCGCCGAATACGAAACCCTGCTGACTGGGTTAAGATTAGTAAAAAAATGCTCAGCCAAAAGACTGGCTGTCATTAGCGACTCCGAACTGATTGTAAACCAAGTCAATGGGAACTTTGAAGCAAATAACCCGCACATCGCCAAATACTTGGCCAGAGAAAAGGAGGCGGTCCGCAACTTCGATAGTCTGACCTTGGCTCATGTTCCCGGAACAGAAAACTAGAAGACCGATCAGCTGGCAAGAACAGCAGCGGCGGAAAATCCGAAATAGTACTCGAGGAACATGAGGGAGATCCTAAGCGTACCCAGCACAGAGGTGCAGGAGGCAATGCAGGTCTCCAAAACTGAGAATTGGACGACACCTTACTTGAGATTTTTAGTGGATGAAACACTGCCAGAGGAAGAAGAAGAAGCCAGGCAAATAAAGAGAACGGCGGCTGTATCGCCACGGCTACTCAACTCTGTACCTCCATCGCCTAACCTCGAAAGAGGCAGACTATGTCTTGAGTGAAGTGCACCTTGGGATTTGCAGGTCGCACGTGGGTGGCAAGAATTTAGCGTTCAAAATCATGCGGTAGGGCTACTACTGGCCCTCGATGAAGAAGGACGTACTCGAGTTTGTAATGAGATACAAAAGTTGCCAACTTCACCGCAACCTTCGTCACCAGCCGTCCGCAGAACTGAAATCCCTTCAGGCGCCTTTGCCATTCGCACAGTGGGGGCTTGACATCCTTGGCCCGTTCCCATTGCCATCGGGCAGAAAAAGTTCATAATAGCCGGTATCGACTACTTCATGAAATGGGTCGAGGCCGTCCCACTGGCCAAGATCACCGAACACAATGCACTCGAGTTTGTCCGCTAGAACATTGTCAGCAGGTTTGGCATTCCAGAGGTCATTGTGACTGACAACGGAACCCAATTCTCAGAAAAATGCTTCACCAAGTATTGCACCAGCCTTGGGATTAGGCTGGTCCACACTTTGGTGGCGTACCCTCAGGGAAACGGACAAGTGGAGGTCACGAACCGGACGCTACTCCACGAGCTCAAGACCAAGCTGGAGGACGTAGGGGGCTCTTGGGTAGACGAGCTCGCCTTGGTCTTTTGGTCTTACCGAATGACTCCGAAGGAAGCAACGTGCGAGACACCTTTTAGCCTCTACTACGGGACTAAAGTGGTGCTCCCGGTCAAAATCGGGCTTCCGAGTCTAAGGGTGGAATCCTTCAACCCGCAGGTTAACTCCCAAAAGATCCGAGAACACCTAGATTTGCTAGAGGAAGCCCGCGAGGTTGCTAGAATATGGACCGCAGCCTACCAGTATCGAGTCAGTTTGATGTTGGAGACTTAGTCTTACGGAGCATCGAGGCCACGGGAAAGGTGGCCGGCCGAAACAAGCCCTCCCCAAATCGGGAAGGGCCTTTCCTAGTCTCCACCATCCTGCGAAACGGAGCATAAACTCCTGAACTAGGATGGGAAGTTAGTCCCGCGGACGTGGAACGCGATCCACCTCAAACGCTACTACTAGTAGGGACCCAGGTACGTGCCTTGCAAACCGCATGTGACTTGCATTTGTGTGCATGATTCGACTAAGTAAAATGAATGCTTCATTAGCATGCTGCATGTACATGTATATATGTGTTCACTTTACAGGTTATCCAACCTAGACTACCCTTAAGTTGGGAGGGTCCTCACCTCTCGTTAATAAACCCTGGTCATCCAGGCGGCCCATAAGTAGTCGAACATGAACCTCGGTCATTCAAGCGGCTCATTGGCGGTCGTATTAAATTCTGGTCATCTAGGCGGCCCATATGCGGCTGAATCTAAACCTTGGTCATCCAAGTGACCCATTGGGGGCTAGCGCAGCACACACAGCGACCTCCTCCATGAGGAGATAGCGTGATCAGTCAACGATGGTTGAAGGGAGAAAAATTCTTCTCCAACGCTGGCCGCCTAAGTCAGTACTTGGCAACGCCACCAGGCTTCACTCACAAGCCGCCACTACTAGGCTGGTTAACATAGCCGCCTACGAAGAGCCTAAGGACTTCACTCCTTTGGCAGCACTACAATGGCCGCCAGCCAACTGAGTTGGCCGTCCAAAACAGCAGATATGCAAACACAGCGGCAGTAAAGAGGAATGGACACGAAGTTGAAAAATTTTTATTTTATTGCTTCCAAATATATTACAAAGTACATCAAAGTACATAAATACAAATGGAAGTCCAAAAATCAGCAAAAGGCTAAGGGGGCGGCGGAGGCGATGCCTGACCGTCTCGCGGTTCCCCCAAGAGACTGTCGCGGGTCTAGGCGGACCTGTTTGATATATTCAGCAGGTCCACCGGGAAATTAGGGTCAATGAGCTGTACGATACGCCGGCACATATTAACCCCTTACCACATCTGCGTTCACATCAACTTCTCAATCTCATGAGGGTGTATACGGAGGCTCAGGCGGTTCTCCAGCTCCGTCAACTGCCCTCCAAGCTGGCTAAGGTGCTCATTGAGTCACTCATTCTCCTGCCTTAGCTAGGCAACCTCCTCCTTCAGACAGGTGTTCTCGGCCTCTGTAACAGCCAAGACAGTCTACAAGGCAACAACATCGGACCTGTGCTCTGCCCCTAAAGTCGCAAACTTTACATCTAGCCAGGCAATCTCCGCCTCTCTATCAGAGATTATCTGGTCCCGCTGGTCCATCACCTTGGCAATGGAAGCAATCACCTTCTCCTTCTACACAAAAAATAGACAAAAAATAAGTTAGAAATCCTAAAATGAGAAATTATGCAAAAAATATCATGAAAGATTATACCTCCCTGACTCTCCGTGCGGACCTCTCAGGTCTGGCCTCCAAGTCTGGCTCAGGCGGTGGCGGGCCGAAAGTGTTGCCCTCGTGAGTGGAGCTAGCAACGGCCTCCTCCAGGATCTCGTCAGGAGTCCCTCATCAACGTCTTCTGCAGCAGCAGCGGCTGTTGGACGATCAAGATCAACGACCGGCTCCTCAACAGGTGTCTGCATAACTGGAGAGCCAATAGATGGCTCCTGCGCCCCCGCCAGCGGCTCACAGGCTGACTCCAGAAAGGTCTCTATCTATGCCACACGAGAAACCACATGTGGCACGGGCTGTGCCAAGACAACGCCTTCTCCCCTGGCCTCCGGCAGGTCCTCAAAAGATTTCTCCATTCCGGTCGTACTATCGGGGCCGCTGTAAATTCCCGCAGCAATGTAGTTAGGCCCCGAAGATGATGAGGAAGGTGTCTCCAACACCATCCTTTTGGGACACATGCCGATAAAATCATCGTCTATTGGACGGGGGCAGATGAGCAGGCCCCTGGACTCCTTCGGCTGCATCATCATCGCCTGTAGTCTGAGCTTCTGAACTGAGGAAGGCGGCCTCGAGTTCACATTCTTGGCCTCTACCCTAGAGACCAAGAAATCCCGTTTGAAGTCCGAAATGTGGTCTTTGACTAATTTAGTCAACCACTCTAAGGACGCTGTCTCTGCTACAGACGGTATCCCAATATACACCTACGGCACTTGACCCCAATCCTTTGCAAGAGGTCAGGTCTCCGTCACGCTCATAAAGAAGAACCGGTTCTTCTGATTCTTCAGTGAGTCGTAGATGGCCGTGTTTATCTTAAGGCCAGTACGGGGGACGATGGACATCCACTCACCTCCCTGATTTATTTTAAAAAGTTCCTTCACCATGGACATTGTCAACCTCTTAGAATGTTTGTGAAGGAAGATGCAAAGGGTGCAAATGTACCGTAAGGCGTTAGCATGGAGTTGGGCAATAGGGACTCGTAGAGCTTGAAGGATCGACTACAAGTCGTCCAAAAGAGGAAGACGGAGACCGCTTCTCAGGTGGGTCTCGTACACAATCACATGCCCAGCCGGTGAAGAGAAGGCCCTGTCATCCTTGCCCGGGACCCTCCACATAATATCCTTCGAGATGTTGAGCTCGACACACAATGCCTTCACATCACTCTCTCAAAGAACAGAAGAGATGTCGCCAACGGAGGTTGAGGCCATAGTTAACAAAGGAACTAGGGTTTCTTTGGGAACGCGAAAAGGTTGAAGACGAAGAAGGTAGAGTAGGAGGCGTGAAGAACACTCAGAAGAAGGAGGAAAACTTAAACGGTAAAGTGTGAAACGCCTTAAACTGCCTTGAGAAGGCACGTCATCATTCCTGCCACGTGTTGCCTCCCTAATGGGCCCCTTATAAAGCAAATCTTCTGACGCATTAAATGGCCTGGATAGCAGTCCAATCAAGAGAAGACATGTATCCACTTTTGTCATGACAAGTCGGCCAATGGCCAAGCGTCAATCAGGGCTCGTAGAAAGTTTTTCAAATTCTGGCCAAAGACGGTCAACAGATCGGTCAATTGTCTTCTTCGGAGCTGACCAAAGACGGTCAACGAATTCGGTCAATTATTTTCTCCGAATCTAACCAAAGACGGTCAACGGATCTCATCAATTTTCTTCTCCGGATTTGGCTAAAGACGGTCAACAGATCCGATCAATTTTATTCTCCAAATCTGACCAAAGATGATCAACGGATCCGGTTAATTTTCTTCTCCAGAATTGGCCAAAGACGGTCAACGAATTCGGTCAATTTTCTTCTTTGGATCTGACCAAAGACGGTCAACAGAACCGATCAATTTTTTCCTCCAGATTTGACCAATGACGGTCAACAAATCCGATCAACTTTCTTCCCCGCTTTTCATAGAGTCCTCTAGGAACCTCAAACAATGAAGGGCAGTGAGGGGCATCCCATAATGAATATACCGTAAGCCAAAATTTTGACCACCGGTATGGGGAGCTAGTGATGGGTATACCGTAGTAGGGCTGGCCCAATGGTCAAAGAAGGCCTAAATAGCCTGTTGGACGGTCAACTCCAATGTTGGCCCAACAGGAGGTACGGGCCCAAATCCTGAAATGCCCCAAACGCTCCCTCAACGGTCAACGCCAGCATTGACCGCCGAAACGCAAGCAGACGGCTAACTCGAACGGTCAACCCGAGTGTTGACCGAAAGTACTGTAGCAGCAAACCTAAAAAGATGGTAAATCTGAAAAGGGCTAGGCCCAATTTGACATGCGATTTCGTACACGAAAAGCAACGATCCTTTCATGATTACACGCTTTCCTAAAAATTAATCTTCTCCAAAAAGGCAGCAAGGAATTTGGCGCCAACGATGGAGTCTAAGCGATTACAAGAGCATGAAAGGAAAGCAGATGATTTGAATATCTATTGCACTGTTGAGAAGGAAAATAATCCATCAAATCACACCAGTCATGTCCACCAACTCAGAGAATGCCGCCATTGCCAAGCCAAAAAGATCACTCCACCTTGACTAGAGAATGTGGCTCTCCTACTATCTATATAAGTTTAGAGTCTTCATTCTGGAAGACAAGCTCTCAAATATGCTCTCTAACTCACCTTCAAGAGGACATTTAGAACACGCTTTCTGTGACAACAAAGAGAGTTCCTGATACAATCTAAGTTACGAATGCTTACAATGCTTGAGAAAAAACTCTCATTCTCTCTCTCTGCATAATCGTTCACCTTGAAATCCCACCAAAGGTCTCCAGATTGAGGGAGTCATTTTCGGCTCTCTGAGAACTGTCTGCTGAAGCTTCCACGCTTTCGGGACGCCCTTCCACTCACTCTCTGCGAGCAGTAAGTTGGAACTTACATTCTTAACGGGCCAATACTCCTGACAAGCCTATTCTCTCTCTGTCTTTTACTATCAGTTCACATTCCTTGATTCGAATATTTTTACTGATTTGAGCGTCGAACTATTTTCGTGGGACAACCTCCCGTCGACACACTGACATCTTGTTCCTTTTAGTAGTGTGGATGAGTCAGATTCGATGAACGAAATCGGATCGAACCAACTAGATAAATTTAAATTTATTCAAAGTTAAATTTAGATACTCACCGCTATTAAAGTTTATGACTTTTAATTTTATTTTTATAAGTAGAATTTCAAAGTCACAACTGCCCCTTGCCCAAAACGACGAATTTACTGTATGCAGTCATCCGTATCATAAAGTGTGGAAAAATCGATAAAGACAACGCCATCGATAGTGTCCATATAATAATTTAATCGCTTTACTAGAAATACTTATTACTTGCAGCAAGATCAACGTCCTCACAAACAGTGGCCTCAGACAAACGTCTATTAATTCCCCAACTCTCTTTCTCTGCCGTGGAACTTCATTTCTGCATCTGGGATTTTCTCTTTCCATCTGACAGATCTTTGGATTCGAGCCTTGGGCTGCTCAAAATTTCAAATCTATTAGTGCGACTTTGGGGCCTCAAAGGCAGACAGTATGCCTCTATCTCTCTAAATTGTCTTTCCCGTTTGATTTGCTCTCCCTCCCTCTCTGTGTTTGTCTTTTTGCGCTGAATTTATGGCTCTTTTGAATTATTTATGTTGAATATGCCCGTTTCGGTCGTTCAATTTTGTGCTGTGTATCCGTTTACTCCCTCGAGTTCCGATCGTCGTGTTCTAGAGGAGCAATTGGTGGGCTGCTTTATTGGAATTTGCTTATTGCCATGAGTGCGGTGACTGATGAACTTGGCGTGCTTTTAATTTAAGCTTGGTGTCTCTGTTTTTCAGTAGCAGTGGAATTGTTGTCTCGGTTTTGGGGGTTTGACGAGTTTGTTTTGCTTTATTATTCCATCTGATTTTCGAAGTGGCTCAAGCTCAATTAGAAATTCTTCAGACCCGGATTTTGATAATTTGCCATCGATTCAGCTCATAGTAGCCTAAATTTCTGTAGTTCATTTTTAGCATCTGGAATTTTGGGTAATTGAGAATTTGCTTAATTTAAAGTTCTTTCTGGACTTTTAAGTAGGATCAAACCCAATTACAAGGCTTCCAGCTTCTGGGTTTTCATGATTTGCCTGATTTAACAACCTTCTGGGTTTTTTTTTTTTTTTTTGATAGACAGATCTTTCTGGGATTTGGAGTGCTTCTGTCATTTTGCATCTGGGTTTTAAGAATCTCTCTTTAATTTAGCTGTGTTCAGATTCTGATAAGAATTTATCCTTTTTTTTTAGCTCAGATTGGAATTAGACATCTTAATTTTGCTTGATTTTAAGCTCCTGGATTTGTTCCTGGGTACCTGGGCTTCTTCTATGAATATGTGAAAGTTTTTATGAATATATGTGTTGATTTTTGTCTTTGATTCTATACAAAATGCATAATAATCTTAGTTTTCTTTCTTCTTTTCTGGTTTATTTCTGGTTTCTAGGATGGATTCCCTGCACTCTAATGCATCTCCATTCAAGGACCTAACTGCCATTGCTGATACGGAGAAACAGAATTCCGACGATTTTGTCAAGAGCTCCGGTGGCTTTTCCGACAGAGTCGGCCTCCATGGGAAGGAAGCTAATGCCTCGCGTAAGTTCGAACACAAAATTGGCATCCTTGATGTTTACATACATCAAGCCAGAGACATTCATAACATCTGCATTTATCATAAGCAAGATGTTTATGCCAAGCTTTACCTAACCGGTGATCCAGAGCATACCGTCTCCACCAAGATCGTTAATGGCGGTGGAAAGAATCCGGTCTTCGACGAGAACCTCCAGTTTTATGTCGGGACCATCGAGTCCTCTTTGAAATGTGAAATTTGGATGCTTAGCCGTGTGAGAAACTATCTCGAAGATCAAATGCTCGGATTTGCCTTAGTTCCATTATCTGATGTTCTCATCAAGAATGTGAGGCTTGAGAAGGAATTCTCCCTCTCATCGACCGATCTCTTCCACTCTCCGGCTGGGTTTGTTCTGTTGTCTCTTTCGTATGCTGGAGCTTCACCAGAAGTCATGGCAATTCCTCAGCTCCCCAGTGATTTGGCTGCTGATATCACAGAGCAGGAATCAGAAATTGGAGAACAAGTCCCAAACGAGTTTGATAAGATCGAATTCCCCGATCCAATTATTGCAAACGAAAACCAAATGATGGTATCTGAGTACTTTGGAATTGCTACTTCAGACAACACTGAGAGCTCGGAGAGGTTGATTTCGTTGGATACCAATAAGCAACATGATTCCAAAGTCATCGTTCATGTTTTGGAGAGCAATTCGGCTGATTCTTCGGACTCCATGCCACTGCAAAAGCATGATTCTTCCCATAGCAGTCTGTCAACCAATGGATCTCCTTCCGTCTCGCTGCCCGTTAGCTCTCAGTCATCAGACTCTCAGGTGGCAGTGAGGTCTCCAAATCATGAGATGGATGTCAGTGACAGTGAGAATGGTACATTAGACGGGCCGCCAGGAGAGGCAGTGCTGAAGCCGTTGGTGAGCGTGAGCATTGAGCCTGAGGAGAAGGTGGTGCAGCAGGACATAGTTGACATGTACATGAAGAGCATGCAGCAATTTACGGAGTCATTGGCAAAGATGAAACTCCCTACAGAACTCGACACAGAGCAGGGAAAACCAGGTAATTCGAGCTCCGGCCAGAAGTTGCAGTCATCCAAGAGCACTGGATCCCGGGTGTTCTATGGGAGCAGAGCTTTCTTCTAAGCTTTCATGGCTGCGACAGGTGAAGCCTAAATCTTAGAATTAAGACTGATATTATTAGTAGTGAATGTGATGATGATGTTGATGTAGTAGTAGTTTGCTGTGTTATGCTTGATTTTCACTGCTCTATTTGAGGTGCCTAGATGATGAGAGTGAGGAGGGGAAGCCATGACTTTATATGAACTCCGAGGTTTCCTCTGTTCCCATTTGCCATAGTATATCACTCTATCTCTTTTATGTTCTCTCACTAACTAGTCATATCTGCTATCATAGACAAACGTATCGGTATTAATATTGATCGTAATTATTAGTATTAGATATAATAAATAATACGTATCAATATTAAATATAATATTTTGAGAATCGTAGGGTAACAAATATATAGCTGCCAAATATCGAGTATATTTGTCAATATTTTCAATATCCACCAGTATATTGTAATTTTGTCGCAATATTAGGAAATATCTATATCAGAAGGCCTCCAACGACATACATCGGCAGATATTTTCATCTATACTTGCTATTATTCTTATATTTTTAGCTTCTATTTCACCGTTATTCTTCCTTTTGGCTTTATTTTCCGATTAGTAAAATATTGGCAAGAGTGAACTTCGACGTCACGGTAAGGTTAATTTTTATCTGGAAACCATGACTCACAAGCTTTGTGTCACAGTCTGATTATTATAGCCCAAAAGTCAATTTTTTGAAAGCCAGATGCCATCCAAATTGAAACCCGAGCGCACTCAGGTGTAAGGGCTAATTTCGAAGCACAATTACGAGCAAGCAATCAATATTGAGTATGTTAAATACAAGTAGGTCACTAATCGAATGTACGGAAGGACAAGCAAGCAATCATTCTTTCATATAAAGGGCTTTGGACCTTTCGATCTTTGGTATTAGTATACGTTAAAAGGTCACAAATTTCACAATGGAGTTTCTAATTTTTCTAAGATGTAAAAATTTAAACTAATTTTATTTAAATTTTTAGACGTGAGAAAAGTTACAGAAAAATTTACTGATTCAGTTTGAATTTCAACACTATGCTTCCTATAAGTATGAAGATATCGGTACTGGTTACTGATATTAGTCGCAATTATTATTAGAATCGGGCATATCAGGTAATGCATGACGATATCAAATATATCTGGAGAAAATTATTTTTTTAGAATCGTGAATTGATACGTATATATCAGCCAAATATCGGATATATTTGTTAAAATTATGAGTATCTACCTATATATTAATATATATCGTCGATATAATAATATATCATAATTTTAACATGAGCTAATATTTTTATCCATGTTTGCTATATTTTTAGCTTCTATTTCACTTTTTTTCTGCCTTTTGGCTTCACTTTTCAATTAATAAAACATTAACAAGTGTAAACTTTAAGGTAACAATAAAATAGTTTTTACATGAGATCACTAGTTAAAAGATTGAAGATATTTTGCCAAATTGTTATCCTCATAAACAAAGGCCATAGAACTTCACGTCTCCCGCTCGCTAAATTTTTGACTCGCTGAGATTATAAAAGCCACTCGAGAAAATATTGAGAAGTCAATTGCCTCGAAAAGACCAAAGTTACGTCTCGACTGAGCTTTTAAGCTAAACTTTTATATCGTCGAACCCTCTGAACATTTCGTTCTAGGCATTCTGTATTGTAAATGTTTTACATATCAGAATTTGATTATCCAAAAATATGAAATTCATATAAGAGTGACCCATAAAATATTTAATGAGTTATCCTGTGTAATGTATGAGATTGACCTATCTATACTTTGTATTATTTTTGAACTAAATCACAAAATAGTGATTAGTTGTGTGTAATCTTATCCCAAAGCTCAATTTCAAAGAGGTAAGTCTCATTCTTTGATGTGTGAGCTTGAATTAGGAGTAAATTAAATTCGATTAAGCACAGGTTATTTGATCAGTCGAATCTATCTGACTGAATTTAATGAATATAATTACTGCATATGTGCATAATGGAATCCATTGTTTAAAATTTATGCCTGGTTATGTTTCAGGTCAGGTACAGGAGCAAGAACGGTTGAACCTATCAACTCGAAATATAATTTTTTTTATTATATGTGAATTCATATTAGTTTAAGAAAGTTATCTCATTAGAAAATAAAAACTAGCTTCTTGTGGAAAGATTACACTTTAAAATATTTTTTTTGGTGATAGTTTTATCAAGATATTTAACTTTTAGAAGTATTTGATTTTTTTTAAAAAAACTATCTTTTAATAAATATAAATTTAAAATAAAACCCTTAAAAAGTAAATGTTAACCAATGGCCCAAATAAGTCTAATTCAATTAATCTAAAATTTTATAAAATTTAATTAAGATATAAAAATATTATGAATAAATATTGTCATAAAAGCAGGCCTGATTAATTTTTTTTTATTCGGGCACAATTATAGGTGTAAGTGTTCGATACTGTTCGGCCCAGCCCAATTTATAATTTTTTTATAAATATATGTATCAATCTACTAAAATATGGCAGAATAAAATATAGCAATAAAATAAAATATAATAATAAATAAATATATATATATATTTATTAATACAATACGCGAGTTATGCACCGACTATATCAGATGTAATCTCAGAGTTTTTCGGATGGTTGGATCAGGCGACAACTGCGATGAGGCTTCAAACTGTCAGCCACTGGACCTATGGACTGGGCCATGGACAATGCCGTGGGCTAGATCGGGTCAATAGCGGCCTGACCCGTAACAAAAAACCTTAGAAACTTCATAACCAAGCCATCAACTTTGCGTGTGGAAGCATTTAATTATAATACAGATGGGATTTCGCCTGCCCCAAGTACCTCGTCGTTTTGGTTATTTTAAATTATTTGATTTTTACTTAGTCTTAATTTAATGACTATATTTATACTTATAAGATTTGATTAATTTAGAAAAAATATATAATAAATCCGTAGAATAATTAGGAGAATATACAGGAGATTCCCATTAATACCCCCAAAGGAAATATTTAAC
>JAOVVI020005319.1:0-16641 GCA_028571085.2 Nepenthes alata
AGTTGGAGTATAGATATTGATTAAGCTTAACATGTTACAAATGTAGCTTGAACCCTAGTTAAGGATATGATAAAAATGTCTACAAACTGATCTCTAATCCTTACATGATGAATATGAATTATGCATTGTTAGAGTTTTTCATGAACAAAGTGACATTCTACCTCGAATATGTTTTGTGCATTCGTAAAGTATCAAATTTGATACAATTTGGATGGCAACTTGATTATTGTATCTTAGCTGAGAAGACTCAAAACTTTTACAATCAAGAGACTTAAATAATTATTGAAGCCACATAACTTTATTGGTAATATGTGTTAAAGTACGATATTCTGATTCTACACTTGACTTGACTACCATGTTTTATTTCTTATTCTTTTATGACACAAGGCTGTCTCCAAAAATAATACAATAGGCGGTTGTAGGCTTTCAATCATACGGCAACCCAATCCAATCAGCATATGAAAAGCCTTTGACCATATGATGGCCATGATTATTGTAAAGTAAGCCTCGCCTTGGTGAACTCTTGAAATATCTTATGATACACATCATAGCCTCCTATTAAATTACACGAGGATAAGACAAAAATTAGCTCACAATATTAGTTGAGAAGTCAAAACCTAGACAATTCACAGTAAGATAACTTAGTTAACTAGTTAGTAATCAGTAGCTGTTAAGTTTAGATCTCTCCATCATCTGATAATAATTTGACTCTTAAATTTATGGAAGCATCACAAGGTTTCGAATTTAATATACCCATTTCTTGATGTAAATCCATATTATACTTTCTTTTAGAATGAAATATGCAATGACAACATCTAGCAACCTCAATATCCTAAAAAATAAAGCAAACATCCAAAATCTTTGGTCTGAAATTGATTTTAAATGAACAAATTTAGATGTAATGGTAGTACTATCACTGCTAGTAGTCACAATATCATCCACATCATTCAACACTAGAATGATGATAGAACACAGTAATTATCGTTAAACGAGAAAGTCCAAACTTATACCTCAAACTTATACATGGCTTTACTGAATTTGTCAAACTATGTTTGAGAGGATTGTTTCAAATCATATAAGGACTTTTTCAGTTGGGAAACATATCCTGATTCTTCCTGCGCAATGAACCCTGGAGGTGGCTCGAAATAAACCTCCTCCTGAAGATCACAATGTAATAAGGCATTTTTGGTATTTAATTGATGTAAAGGCTAGTGATGAGTCATAGCCTAGGTGATGAATACTCTACCAGAAATTAATTTGGTGACAAGAGAAAATGTATCAATGTAATCCATCCTATAAGTTCGAGCATACCCTTTATCTACTAGATGGGCTTTCAACCAAGTTAAAGAACTATCTGGGTGGACTCTTACTGTGAGCCCATTTTACACTAGATGGTTTTTTTTAGAGGTAAAGAAACTAGCTTCTAAGTGTGATTATGCTCAAGTGCAGCTATTTCTTTCTCCATAGCGGTTTGCTGACTAGTATGAGAAATAACCTCGGATACACATCGATATATACTAATATAGTCCAAGATGGACACAAAAAGCTTGTTGTAAAGATGAAATGCTAGCATAAGGTAATGTAGTGGATAAATGATACTAAGTATAATTGCGGTGACCCTTCTATAATACAATTCGAAGGTTTGAATCAATTACTTGATCAAGGATAGTAGTATCCATAATTGAAATAACTGGCTCGGTAGTGGTCGTCTTGAGATCCATTCTCGGAGAGGAACCAAACACCTAATGATGATTGCAAATATATGTCTGAGTGACTGGAAGACAAGGAGGCACATATGATAGCGGTACAAGAGATTCAACCTTATGAATATCTCATATGCAAGAATATTGTCCTCAGGAGGAATACTCAAAGATGGATTCACTGAGGATACATCGGGATAAAAACCTATATATTTATAAAATATGACATTAGATGACATCGGATAACATCCCAACTCTAGTCAAAGAAACATCGAGTATGAGGATATCTAAGTAAAATATATCGTATAGACTTGGGATCAAGCTTGGTTACCCGAGACTTAATATTTCGGACATAACATACACCATAAAAAATACTTGTGGGAAAAAATATAATGGCTTGCTAGGATATAACGTATGATAAGGAATCACCGCCTTTAGAACGAACTGTCAACACTCTATCACTCTAAAAGGTCTTCGGAACTCCTATTTGGAGTAAAAGAGCTCTAACAACCTCAATCAAGTGTTTATTCCTTCTTTTAGTCACTTTGTTCTGTTGAATTGTATTGAGACAAAGTGACTCATGAAGATTCCTAAGTTGTGACAATAATGATGAAAGAAGAGGTGAAAAAGTATTCACGACTATTATTACTTTGTAAAGTACATATGGAAGTAGAGAATTGAGCCTTAGTTTCAGAATGAAACGCATAGAAAAGGAAGCATAATTCAAAATGATACTTTATTAAGTATAACCAGGTAATTCTTGAACAGTTATCAATAAAGGTAATAAAATAATGAAGCACCATCTTAGACGAAACTGGACATGGCCCCTAGACATCTGAGTGTATTAACCAGAAAAAACAAGTTGGTAATGGACATTAGAGTTGGACATTACTTTTGAGATTTGAAAGAGATAGATGACCCAATTTATGATGAAGATCAAGAGGCATAGAAGTGGTAATAGAACAAATAATGAGATTGGGCTTTGTGTTGAACAAGTATAGACCTCTTGAGTGGCGACAACCTCTACCAATAACATTACTTATAGTAAGGTTCTAAAATTCATAGTAAGTAGAAAAGAATATTGCACAACAATTATGTTATCGAGGAAATTTACTAAGTGATAATGGATTTAATGAAAATTTGGTAGGTGAAGAAACAATGAGAAAAGCAAATTCCATGTCAGAAAAGTAGAAGCAACACCCTTAATATTTGTAGATGAGCCATCAGCTAAAGTAACATAAAAAATAATGGAGCATGATCGATAATCAGACAATACTCATGAACCCAATCATATGATTAAAGGTATAGGAGTCAATGATTCGAGCTTGAGAGGACGCTGAGAGAAAGGCGGTGCAATTACCGGTTTGAATAAAAGTAGTAATAGTTGGAGTGGGAGTCACAATAGGCTTAACATGTAACTGTCAACTCTTATTTCGTGTATGACCTACTTTACCACAATAAAAAAATTCAATCTTTCATCATGGCTTATACCATCGGGATTACCAAATATTGATTTTGAAGTCATGGATAATCAAGGTAAAATTACCAAATTATAGACTTTTAGAGAGTAGATCACACTCTACAATGCTCCACGTACGCACAACAAGAAGAGTAACTGCAAGGCAACCAACAACACCCAGCTAGACAAAGGCCAATGCACAAAGCGTGTGAATCTGAGGATTGTATGTACAGGAGAAGAGCATTGGCGGCAACAATGCTAGCAAGAACACCGTTGGTGAAGTGACAGCGATGCAAAGAACACTGACGACGACAACAACAAATGACATCGACGTGATGACGAAGAAGACCAATGACCACAACAAATAAAACAAGATAAGTGAAGAATACGACAATTTCATTGAGATCTAGAAAAAATACAACAAAGGCAATAGATTTGCCTGGTTTCATTGTCGGTGAAGCCCTACAATGCTTAGATGACTTCCATTCACACGCAAAATGAGCTTGAATCCTTTCTGATTCTTGAATCAAACCACACAGGGCCAGATTTAGGGTTTCAAATAAACTGTAGAACAAGAAAAACAAACAAAACTACCCTTAATACTTGAAATCTATATGGGGCTTTGGTGTAATCTAGTGATGCACATTGATTCTTAAGGAGTCGGGTCTTTGGTGGCGACGGTGGCGGTGGTTGGCTGCCACTCTGGCTTTTAGACCATGTTAAGAGTATAAGAGATGAAGATAATAGAAAAAAAAAATCCCACACTTGGGTTAGGTTCATTCATATGTACATAGAGGACTATTTACACATATGAAAAATACTAAATTGCCCTTATAAGGAATATACCATATTATATATTAAAGTATATTCTAATAGTATATAGTAACTTCTAACATATTATCATTTGGGCATCATGATTTATTGTTAGATGTTACTCATGATCTTTAAAAGCTCTCAATTAATTAGTGTGAATAATTAATTTAAGGAGAATAAAAGAGCAATTCATGTATAACTTAAGTGGCATTTTAGTTGGCTGAATAAGATTTGATATTTTTACACTACCAATTTGATGTTGAATTGGTTTTATGAATGACACACATACTTGGAGACTATATTTGTTCTTACTTTGGTTTTATGAAACCTAGTAATTTTAGAGGTACCAATTAGTTTAGAATACATGTATGAATATTATATAGACGAACACTAGTGTTGCTGATCATCGTTAATTTGAATGGTATTAGTGAGTACCTAGAAATATAAGTATATTTTATTGTATGTATATGTTATAAAGATTTAATCTTGCATTTTTATGTTATGAATGTTGAATCTTTGCATTTTATAGATGACCTATTGGAAGGAAGACCTTGCAATGGAACTGAAAAAAAATAATAAAGTTTCGCTGTGCTTCCAACATTGGATTCCTTAAATGATTTTCTGTGATGACTAGCTTTTACCGTACATGTTTCCAAAGGTATTTCTCAAATCATTGGATCACCTTCAAGGAGTGGTTAGTAGCGGTGTTATTTATCTTATCCACACTCATCTTAATATTCAGAAGCTTTATGTGTTAAATGTAGTTGAAGTTGCACGTTCAATAGAAATTTACATCACTAAGTCCCTGAAATTTATTTGTTCTTTCCTACAATATTTTCGTTTGTATTCAATGTTTCTACAGATTCTTTCAGATGTTTGGGTCAAGGAAAATATTGCTAATGGTATTGCTTCATTGATTTAACCGATAACTATGTCATTATATGAGGAAGCTTGGTCAGTATTCAAAAGGTCTGTCCATTTGTTAAATATAGTTATCATGCAGAAAAATAAAAAAAGTTACATGTTGATTAACCTGTATTTATTAGATATAAGAAAAGCTAGATAGCATTGAATGGAACCACTGACTACTCATTTATTAATGTAGTTGAATTTCATGATTAAAAGAAATTTCCTTGTCTGTGAAAGCTATATGTTATCTGATTGAATTATTTCCTGTGCATGAAACTGATGGAATGGGGTTAGAATCTTCCTCCTTGCGTTTCTTGTCATTGGTAGAATTGCAGGTGTAAGTACAAAGAGGAAAGGATTGTTGTGTTTTCATTTCATGGTTTTTGAAAGGTAGAAAGAGGGAAAGGTTCTTTGCAGATGTGCTATCTTGTTGAATGGTTTTTGGTATGTATGGATATAGGGCATGCTAGAATTTGTTGATCAAAAATACCAGCCTGTGCAAATACTTCAGTGTAGGCCTTTAACATGTTGAGCTTTTCAAGGATTTTGTTTCCATATGATTTGAGTTGTTCATTGTTTTTATTTCTTGAGCTTCTTTCCATTCTCTTCATAGTTGTGAAATAGGATATATTAGCTTCTTTTCTTCATTTTGATTTTCTTTTTTAAAAAATTTCTTTCTCATCTAAAAACATTGTTTTTATATTGACCTTTTTATTTTCAATACTCTTTCATATTGTTTTGGTTAATAGAAGTGATAATCATTTATGTAAATTGCACAGCAGCACCTAAGATGAGAGGTTTTATATTCAAAGTTATGGAAGGAGTTGGCATGCCATCTCAAAATTGCTGTGGCAAAGGGAGATTATATGCAGTTTCAGAATGATGTTTCCATAGGGGAGTACCCTGTAGGGATCATATTCCCATAGCCAGTTTCGGTAGCTGCTGATGTTTAAGCTTTAATTGATTATTTGTTGCACAAGGGAAATGATATGGTATCTGTTAGGACGAGCTATGAGGATTGGATTGTAGAGGTTTTGCATCACATTTTGACATTGCTGGTGAGGCTTGGTTGAGCATGGCTGGAGGTGGTGGTATCTTTTTCTTTTTTCTGTTTTTTTTTTTGGTTGGGGGGGTATTGGAATCCAAAAAATGCGTATAAGGTTGAATTCTCCTTTTGTGAAGATTTCTATTGTCGACGGCCTTCTGAAACAGAAAGGGATCATGTCTGTTCAATTTCTGCTTTCTATGCAAGAAATGGAAGCCAATGTATCACCTTTGTTTTACATTGTGAGATGGTGTTTTATTCAATCCTCTTTGGAACTTGGCTTGAGCTTCTCTTGGATTTCATGGGTTTCCATTGGTTTACTTTATAAGATCATGTCTTTGGATCAATATCCCTTTTGTTGTTGATCGAGCTGTTTCGGAGGAAAGGAATTCACGGGCTTTTGATTAAGGAGGATCTTTCTAGTGGGCATATAATTGCTTGTTCAGGATTTTAATTCTTTTGGAATAGAGAAAATGCCCTTTTATTATTTTAGTTCATTGTATCAACTATTGAGGTTTAATGTGACTTAATTCAGCTATTTTAAATGCTGTTAACAGTTCTACTTTATTTCTTCTGCTTAATTACCTTATAATATCGTTTTATTGTGCAATACTACACCCATGTCAGGTAGATTGTGGTCTTTAATTTCTGCTTCACTGACTCATTAATTAATTATTTGTTTCATTAGCATCTTGTGTGTTTCTGTTGACTCCTTGTTTTTAAATAGAGTTGGAGGGGTGGGTGGTTTCAACTTGCTTAATGTCTCTGTCAATTAGTGTGTATCTTTTCATTAGAGAATGAAAGATAGGTGTTTGGCAGGCGAGTGACAGTGTATGGTTTGGTGATGGGAGTGCATGGTTTGAGAATGGAAGCTGGATTAGGTGGTTGGTGGCGGTGTGTTGGTGTAGGGAGTTAATACTGGCAACAGTGTCTACAAGAAGGTTATCGTATGTATGTCTTGGAAGCATAATAGAAAGGTTATTGTATGTATATCTGGAGACAGAATGTTCTCTTTACTTCAATTTTGACATTTTTCAAATGTTGGGAAGAAGCTGTATTGATGATTGTGGATATATCTAAGAAGGTTGTTTGGATTGCAAATCATGCTATCATTTTATCTTTGTAGTTAAAGCCATGTAAGAATTTACTAATGGCACTCGACAAGTGGTGGAAGCTAGCTTTCATGTAAATGAGCAAAGTATATTTCTTTTTATTGACTAAAGTTTCAATTCATGTGGAATCACTATCTGAATAATTATTAGAATGATTAAAATGTGAAGAGTTTTGTGATTAGCATCTTGTCAACATTACCTATAATTATATCATTCGCCATATGATGCCCATGTAAATGCCATCCTTGCTAATAAATATTAGCCACAGAATGGTGGCATTCTAGTTGGGTAAACTTTAACTACATTATTTTTATAATTATTAGCCACATTATTTCTGTCTTCATTTGTCTTATACCATATTAAAAGACATGCCCTGGAAGAGCTTCAAGTAGTATTCAATAGGATGATATGATGGAAAAAGTTTCATGTGCCTGACAACTAATCCTTTGGGTAATTGACTGGGAAATGTGTTGAATGCTTGGTTTCTGATTCTATAAAGTGTCGAAAACATGATCTATTATGTTTCCGCGGGAAGATTGGCAGTGTATCTTTCATTCTTTTGGAAATGCATGTGGTAGAGCCCGATGCATTCTCTGAATCTTTCACACATCTGATTTTGTATAATTTTGTGTCGAATTGTAGTGGTTAATTATAGTTATCCAAAATCCAATGGTTGCCTGCACACTATGTCCTCATGCTATTTCTCTCATAACTTGTAAGCAGGTACTGGTTGTATGCTGCTGTTAATTGCAAGTGTTTACTGGTGACAAATGATGAAATGAGAGATCATTTGTTTGAACTGCTAGGAAACACCTTTTTCCCCAGATGGAAGGAAAAACATCAGGTACTCTCTCCCCACCTTTCAACCTTGGAATTTTGATCATTTATTGCGACAAATAGTTCTGTCCACTGAATCACTAGCTTCTATTTGTCCACTGAATCATTAGCTTCTATGTGAAATTGCATATATCATGCTCTAACATGGCTAGAACACATCTTTTAGGTTGCTTCATGATTGTGTAGAAGCAGCTAGTGGTAAAAGCTAGTCCAGACTGAATATAGGTGCTCAATGGTATTTGTGGTGAACAAACATGATTAGCTAAGCTGGAGCCTGGAGTATGTACATAGAGGGATATAGAATATTTTAATTTACTGTATACTTCAAGGGGAAGAAAGTTCATTTTTGAACAACCATTTTCATGCAGCCAAAGTACATTAAGTTGAATCGTTTTACAGGTTGCTTGGGATTTATAACCAGGATCCAATAATGTGGTTATGAATAATGCTTTAGCCTATCCTGTGTTACTAATAGAGGAAACATGATTGAAAATATTGGTATTGATCACGGCCATATTGGTATCGGACATTTTAGATAATATGTACTGTATTGGATATATCGGATGGGAAAAAAATTCTGAAAATTGTAAGCTGATAATACTGTATTGGCTAAAAGTTTTGATAGATGTTGCTAATGAATATAGCAGTAATGAGGAGGAAAGGGAAATGGAAATCATCTTGGGAGCCCTGTTGCCCACTAATTTTATAAACAAAATACTGATGTGTTGAATTCTTATATTTATGAAGTGTTTAGAGAGGTTGAGATTGGTATTCAAATTTTGGATGTGATTAAATAGGTCCCCTCCTATGCAAGGTTCTTAAAAGACCTTTATACAATGAAGAGGAAATTAAATGTGAAAGATAGGGCTTTTTTGACTGAGTAGGTGAGTTCTATTTTACAACTATGAACACCTTCTAAGTACAAAGATCTCAAGAGCCTTACAATTTCATGTATCATAGGGAACCACTGGGTTGAACAACTACTTTCGATTTAGGGGCTGGAGTTAATCTATTGCCATACATTTCATCAACAGTTGGATTTTGGTGAGCTCAAACCAATTGAAATCACACTACAACAAATGCAACCGTTAACACAGATTGAACTCTAACATGGAGGTTGTGAAGGGAGAAATGCTTAAGCTACTAGATGCAGAAATTATCTACCCAATCTTTGATTCAAGATGGGGAAGTCCAACTTAAGTAGTCCTTGAAAAGTTGGAGTCACAATGATAAAAAAATGAGCACGATGAACTAGTTCTAACTAGAATACAAATTGGGTGGTGCATGTGCATTAATTATAAGAAGTTTTATGAAGTGACAAGTATCATTTTGTACTTCCTTTCCTTGACTAGGTTATAGAAAGAGTGGCAAGGAGAGCCTTTTATTGTTTTCTTGATGAGTACTCGTGATATAACTAGATTGAAATCGCCTTTGAAGATCAAGAGAAAATTATGTTTATTTGTTCCTTTGATAGCTATGTTTACAGTAGGATGACATTTGCATTGGCTACATTCCAATGCTATATGATGAGTATCTTTGAGATATGGTTGAACATTTTCATAAAATTTTCATGGATGATTTCTCAGTTTATAGTGACAACCTTCGAGACACGTCTAGACCATCTCGAGCAAGTTTTAAAATGGTGTCAAAATTATTTTTAATTGGAAAAAAATGTCATTTTATGGTTACCTATGGGATCGTGTTGAGGCACATTGTCTCGTCTAAGGGGTTAGTGGTAGACCAATCTAATGAGTTAATTAAGAACTGCCCTACCCCTAATACAAATATAGATGTTAGGTTGTTTTTGGCACACACATGGTTCTATTAGAGATTCAAATTCATTAAGTCTTTTACCACTATTGGTAGATTCTTGTCATCTTTTGTTGCTAGATGTTTCATTTGAATAAAATTATGACTGTTAAAGTGCTTTTAACGCACTCAAGGGAGCATTGACAACCGCACTAATCATGCAAGTACCAGATTGGTAACTGCCCTTTGAATTGAGTGTGCTACTCTAGTGACATTGCCATAAGGGCAATGCTAGGACAAAGAAAAGACAAGAAACCCCACATCATTTACTATGCAATTAAAACTCCTATGGAAGCTTGGGAAAATTACGCAACCAAGGAGAAAGAGCTACTTGCTGTAGTTTTTGCATTGGACAAATTTCAATTTTTCTTAATTGGATCACTCGTTATTGTCTACACTGATCAGTGAAAGCACATTGGAGGAAGATTATGAAGTTGCGTCCCAATCATAGATAGGCTCATGATATGCTACCACATTGGAGATGGTGTTGAAACTTTCCTATGGACCGATAATTAGCATCAATTGGGGCCTCTCAATGATAAATACTCAGAGTGTCTGATGACCGTCACTAAATTACCTTGGGATACTAAAATTCAGGACATCATTTGTATGGATCGTGGAAGTGGCCCAATGAGTATGACGTGTGTGTGGCTAGCATTGTGGAGAACATGCCTGCTTACTATCCCAACTTATCCTGGAAAGATGAGATCAGGTAGTTGGGCAGCCCGAATGGTGTATTCATTGTGAAATTTGCCTACAAAGTCTTCCAAGGCACAAAGGACAAAGTGGTGTGGGGACATCTCGTTTGGGGCCCTCAACATATTCCTGAACATGCTTTTATTCTCTAGTTGGCCATTTGGAGGAGATTAAGCACATTGGACTGTATAGACACTTTCATTCAACAACCTAATGCATGTGCTCTTTGCATCAATGGAATGAAAAATTATGATCACTTGTTCTTCAGTTGCCCATTTTTGGGCGGTGTGTGGAGAATGATGTGTCGCTATGTTGGAACTAGTTGGCCATACAACGACTGAGAAACAAACATAATCTAGGTAGCTCTCAAATGGAAGGGGAAGAATATCAAATTATACTCTATTTGGCTCACATTGATAGTTATAGTATATTTCATCTGGCGGGGATGCAATCACAGAAATTTCAAGACCTCTCCACCAAAGGATGAGACACAATTAGTAAATATGAACAAAGTCACAGTTTGACACAAGCTAGAGATGACCACTGTTGGAAGGAACAATTGCAGTAGATCTATCAGAACAAGATGGAACCTACCTTTAGCATGTTTTAGACATAGTTGAATTTGGTTTTGTTTTGTTGTATTCGGTTTCTTACATGGACTATATTGTGAAGCTTGGGAAATGCCATAGCTTTTATGATCTAATTCCAAGGCTTAGGTAACTATGTCCTGGAGTTAGAATATAATTTTTATACATTCTTTTCTTTCAATGTACAATGACTTACCAAAAAGAAATTGTCTACATTGATCATAACATGCTTGAATGCCTATTGGATAAGAAAAATGCCAAACTAAAGCTGATTAGGTGAGTCATTCTTTTTCAAGAATTCCATTTTGAAATCTGGGACAATAAGGGTGTTGTGAATGTGGTGGCCGATCGTTTATTGATACTATTGAATGCGGAATCGCTTAGAGATAACTGTCCTATTAAGGAGCACTTCCTAGGAAAGTACCTTTTTCATCTCTCCGTGTAAGAGCGTACTCTAGAGCCATGGTATATTTCAAACTATTAGGTATAATTCTGGATACATTTGCAAAAGGTGGATAGGCTAGAATTTTTTTTTGGAATGTTCGAACTTTCTTTTGGGGACTAGGCGTATTTATTTAAATATTGCCTTGACCAAATTATAAGCCTATGTATTTCGGATAACATGATTCATAGTTGTGAGCATTTTTCTTCTAGGAAAACCATTTTAAAGTTTTGCAGTGCGGATTTTATTGGTCTACCATGTTTTGCAATGTTCATACTTTTTATACTAGATGTGATCGGTGCCAAAGGTTAAGAAGGTTGTCAAGACAAAAAATGATGCCACTGTACTCTATCGTTATTCTTAAAATTTTTAATCATTGGGAAATTGACTTCATGACACCTTTTTTGACTTCTTTTGGATAATAGTACATACTAGTGGGAGTTGATTATGTCTCAAAATGGTTGAAGTTGTTGCAATCTAAAGCAATGAACACCAGGTTGCCTTGAAATTTCTTAAGGAAAATATCTTATCCTAGTTCGTCATGCATTAAGTTATCATTAGTGGTAGGGGAAAATACTTTTGTTATAGGCCATTTTGCAGTTTTAATAGAAAAATATGACTTCATGCATAAAGTTGTTACTCTTATCATCCACAAACAATTGGATAAGTATAACTAGCAAATAGGGAGATAAACCACTTTTTTGGAAGAAATTGTGAATCCCATCCGCAATGATTGGTCTTCGGGACTTGTGGATGCTTTTGGGCTTACCAAATGGCTTACACGACAATTTTGAGAATGTCTCCTTATCAGTTAGTTTCTGGGAAACCTTGTCATCTCCTTGTTGATATGTAACACAAGGTGTACTGGGCCATTTGTCAATTTAATGAAGAAATTGATGATGTCAGTGGTTATAGGAAGTTAAAATTGTGTGAACTTGAAAAGTTTCTGAATGATGCATTTGAAAATGCGTGTATAGCTAAAATGAAAATAAAGGCTTTGCATAACTTGCATATCACACAAATCTTATAATATTTGCCAGAAGGTCCTTTTGTGGTGCTCACGCTTACATCTTTTCCTGGGAAAACTGAAGTTCCCATGGACCGGCCTACACTATTGTAGCTATGTCAAAAACAGTGCTATAGAGGTTGAAATTCTAAGGAACGACAACTATTTTAGGGTAAGCGAGCAAAGGTTGAAACCTTTTTTGGAGCTGTTTGTTTTTGGAGCCATCTATTTCAAAGGGATCGCACCTTCATGCACTTAGTCTCATCCCTTTCTATTTGTACTATCTCATTATTATAGTGGAAACTAAATACTCGAGTGAGTTCTCAAGCCTGGCTTTCGGTTGAGACTTGAGAGGGTATTTATGCATATTATTATAAAGATTGTTTCTTTTAGCATGAATTTTTGGATGGCTTCATGTATTCATGCTTTTAACTTCAAATTCTTGACAGTTAATTGTAGTTAAGTTAGAATTACTTGATTATTATGCATAAGGGTTGTTGCTATTCGTCATGAAGATGACTAAAAGGACATTTCTTTCATATTTTGAGCTTAAAGCATGTTTCCTTCTTTTTTTCATCTTTCTTTCCATAGAACACTCTTACTCATACTCCCTGAAATTTTCTTTGGGCACTTAGTGTTAGCTAAGTGTTTAAATGTCTTGGTTATTTTGTAAATGTGGGTGAAACGAAGAGTGCCAATTTTACAAGCTTTGAGTTTGACTACCATAAGCTTAAAGGGTTTCAAGTGATAAATGTGAAAGAAACAAGGAAATATGCTTTAAGTTCAAATTATGAAAGAAATGTCATTTTAGTTATCCTCATGATGAACAGCAACAACATTATGCATAAAAACGAAGTAATTTGTACTTGACTATGGTTAATTGTTAAGAATTATAAGTTCAAAGCAATAATACATGAAGTTATTCGGAGATTTGAGACAAATACCTCTAGAAAAAGGTTTTAAACTTTTCTCATTCACTTTAACATGGTTGCATTCCTTGAACCTTAACCTCTATGATAGTGTGCTCTGCCATAGTTACAATAATGTAGGGGCCTGTCCATCATTGATGACTTCTCCTTATTTGGAAAAAGATGTAAAATCGTGAAATTTATAGAATGACCTTCTGACTAATATTAATAGATTTTTGTGTGATGTCTAAGTCATATAATTCCTTCACTTTATTTTAGCTATGTAAGCATTTTCAAAGGCATCATTCCAAAGCTCTTCGAGTTTATACAATTGTAACTTCATGTGATCAGCAACATCATTAATTTTCTCATTTAATTGTTAGATGGCCAAGTACGCACTGTGTTTCATTTTGATGGGGAGGTGGCAAGGTCTTCCAAAATTATCTTGTAAGCCGTGAAGTTAGCCCATAAGACATTTACAAGTCTGAATGACCAATCTTTGCTAGTGGGATTCACAGTCTTTTTCGAAATTTGTTTTATATCCCAATTTGCTAGTTTCACTTGTCCACTTGTTTGGGCATGATTAGGGGTAGCAATTTTATACATTATGCCATTTTTCTATTCAAGATGCAAATAACCTATTACGAAAGTGTTTTTCCCATCATTGATGATAACTCGAGGCATGTCGAATTGACATAATATTTTTTAAGGAATTTTAGGGTGACTGGTGGTCATTGCTTCTGGTTGCAACAATTTCAAACCATTTGGAGACATAATGAACTCCCATTAGTATGTACTGTATCTGAAGGAAGTCTGTAAAGGTCTTATGAAGTTAATAACCCAACAATAAAAAAATTTTAGGAATAAAAATATGTGATAATTGCATCATGTTCCTAATGTTTGGTGTCGTTCACATCAAGTACAAAAGTGTAAACATTACAGAACATTGTAGGCCATTGAAATCTACACTGAAAATTTTTTATAGTGCTTTCTTAGATGAAAAATGCCCACTGTATTCCAAGGAGTTGATAGTAGGTGATAACACTTTAAATCTCATTATCCAGAATTCACTGTCTTATACGTTGGTCGGGGCAATAATGGAATAAATATATCTCGTCCTAATAGGAAGATCGAATATTCTAGAAAATTATTGCCTATCATCCTTTTGCCAATGTTTCGGAATCAGACTAGATAGTTTGCATTATCCACATATCAGGACTCTTGTGTATGCTCTGATATGGAGAGATGAAATAGGTACTCATTGGGGGAAGTGCTTCGTAATAGGATGTTCATCTCTATGCATTTTCGCATTGGGCAGTATTAAGAAATGATTGTCTATGGCGTTCTCTACTCTTCTTGTCTTGAATTTCCAAATAGAATTTTTGAAGAAGAAGGATCCACCTAATCATCCTTGTTTGGAATCCTTCTTGGCTAATAGGTGTTCGAGCATGACAACATTTATGTGGACCTAACTAGCACGGACACTCTTTTGGGATCAAAGTGTCAGTATCCGATACGTATCGGATACAGACACGCCTTTAACATGTTGGGACACATGTAGGACACACTCTGACACGTTAATTTATTTTTTTTGTCCAATACATTTCGGATACATCCTGACACGTTTCGGATACGTCCCGACACGTTTTGGAGGCATTTTAGACACTTTGAGTAATTTTATAATTTTTTAAAAACTGTGGGCTATTTTATAATTTTAAAAACATAAAATAGCACATTTCTTTTTTATTTTTGTCAATTGTCTCCACTCATCAAGAATATTAGTCAAGAGAGGCTTCTTCTTTCGTTGTAGGTGACCCTTTTTTTTACCAAATTTTCATAGGATATAGAGTCAAAATTCGAGAAAGATGAGACGAATACAGAGGTGAAACAAATAAAAATAATAAGACAGTCGATCTTTGGTGAGTCAAGTATTTAATTTTTTCATCACAAATGAAGGTGATAATCCACAAATTAAGTATAAAATAGTAGTGTTTATCAATTAAAAAAATTATAAACCATAATTTTTTTTAAGCGTCCCTAAAGTGTCGAGTCTATTATTTTTATAAAATAGTGTGTCGACGTGTTCGTGTCATGTTGTGTCTGTGTCCTGTGTTAGTGTTTTTTTGCTTCATAGGTGTGGATGATAACGAGTGATCCAATTAAATAACATTAGAACTTGTCCTATGGGAAACCTATAAGTAGCTCTTTCTTCATGGTTGTTTAATTTTTTCTGGGCTTCCTTAAGAGTTTTGATTGTGTAGAAAATGATATGGGGTTTCTTGTCCTTTTTTGTCCTACGGCTGCCGCATGGTAATGTTGCTGGCATTGCACATCAACTCAAATTGCAGTGACCAATTTGGCACTTACATGATTGGTGCGGTGGTCAAGACTCCGTTGAGTGCATTTGACAATCGGAATTCCATTCAAATGGAACACCTTGTGATAAAAGGTGACTAAGGGCTCTAGCACTAATGCTAAAGGGCTCAATGAATCTCCTCCTTGTGTCTTAAAAATGACCTAATATCTTTAATTGTCTTGGGGGTAGAGAGGTTCTTATTTATGTGTGCCTCAGGGCAATCTACTAGGTAACCATAAAATGTCCTTTTTCCTAAGAATAAGGTTATTGTTTGACACTGTTTTAGGACTTGCTTGAGGTGATCTGAACATGTCTTGAAGTTGTCTACATGAAATAAGAAGTCAACTGTGAAAATTTCTGTGAAACTTTCCATCATATTGCTGAATATATTCATACATTGTTGGAATGTGGCCAATGCATTGTATAGGCTGAATGACATCCTTTTGTAAGCTTAGTTGCCACACGGACAAGTAAACAAAATTTTCTCTTGATCTTCAAAGGTGATATTAATTTGGCAATATCCTAAGTTCCTATCGAGAAAACAATAAAAGTCTTTCCCTGCTACTCTTTTGATGACTTGGTTAAGGAAAGGAAATGGATCACATACACCACGTAGTTTGGATTTCGGATGGAACTAGCTCATCGTGCTCATTTTTTGTCACTGTGACTTCAAATGTTTTAGGGACTACCAAAGTTGGTTTCACCTGTCTTGAATCAGAGAAGGGAGGGTTATATGATTCCTATATCCAATAGCTTAAGCACTTTTCCCTTTGCAACCTCGATCATGTTCGGGTTTATTCTCCTTTATATTTATCGGACTGGCTTAACATTTTCTTCAAGATAAATCCTTTGTGTACAAACCAGTGGACTAATGCCTTGAAGATAATCTATAGCCCATTTGTGCCTCTATGTCTACACAATACTTCAGCAATGGATTCTCCAATTCAGAGGTGAGAATAGAT
>JAOVVI020005320.1:0-11393 GCA_028571085.2 Nepenthes alata
CCATATTGAGTTGATTGCATAGTATAGGTCGAGAGATCCTACTTTGGCTATAGAAACTCGAGATAGAGAAGATATTGGAGATAGAGGCTTGTGAGAAGAAATTTTAGAGATAGTTCATCGATCGAGATTTTATTTGGATATGTTATCAGAACCGTATTCCCTGGATAATAATAATATATATATATTTTTATCTTGAAGGAATTGATTATGGGAATCATAATTATTATGTTAAATTTATGATGATGATGAAAATTTTGAGTTTTCTCGTGGTCGGTTTAAATTGGGTTGAGTAACTCGGGTTTGGGTCGTCACAAATGGAGCTAGCGACTATTATTGCTTGTGCTTTTTTTGTCTCGTCTCTCCCTCTTTTTTTGCTCTGGGACGGATTGAATACTCAACGTTCGGCTGGAGTTGGTCAGGATCGTTGACTAATCAAATCGGCTAGGTACCAAACAAGGTGGCCAAGCTAGTGGCAAGCCGGAACTGGCCTGGGTCATTGATCAATCAAACTGGTAAGTCACCAGAGTGTTGCTGACCGGTTAGCCAAATTGGAGCCGGACTGATTTGTTGATCGTCAAAAGTAATTGACCAGTCAATCTGGTTGGGATCCGGGGTGGGTCACCAGCCTGTTGATCTACTATGTATTTATTATATTCTCCCACCGCCATCTTGGTGTCCTTGAGAAGTGTTGTGCGGTGACCTGAGAAGTCGCACCGTTTCGGCTTCTCACCTGTCTCATCCTGCCACGTGTCTGCCTTATGTACAATGGCAAGTCTCCATTAATGGTATTGAACGATTGACTTGCCTACGCACACTCCAGTGCCGGTGTGTGTGAGGTCATTATGCGCATGCCTTTTCGAGGCGCCATCTAGAAATTTAAGTGGCGGCCCATATAAAGGGAGGCCATTTCACCTTCTTCTATACCTCCGTTCTTCTTCTCGAATCGCTTCATCTTTTGCTTCTCTGCAACTTGCCATTTCTAATTTTCATGGCCCCCAAAGTTGACGCAGTTAGTTCCGTTCTTACCACCGCAAATACTGAGGCATTATACCTACAGTACGACATCCCTGCTACCATTTTATATGTGGTGCCAAGAGTGCAGGATAGGGCCTGTTCTCCTCCGGAGAGTTCCATTATCATCTACGAGGCTAACTTGCGAAGTGGGCTTCACCTCCCCATCCAAGGGAAGTTGTTCAATATCTTGTTGGCCCTCAAAGTTTCGTTCGTGAGGCTTCATGTGAAAGAAATCTTGTACATGTGCTCCCTGTGTATATTTCTTCGTCACCATGGGAGGGCATTGACTGTGGCGACGGTGAAGTTGATTTTTCGATTCTACCAGAGTAGGGATTAGATCTCCCTGTCCCCTCGAGAGCTGCACATCAGTGAGGTTATTCTCGACTCTGGCAAGAACTAGAAGAATCAGTTCTTTTTTATTAGGGTCTCTCGTGATTAGCCCTTATCTAATGATTAGGGTAATGTGCTGGCAACCTTCACTAGCAAGGCTTTGTGTGAGGATGTGGAGTCGATCAAGTTACTGACGGAGCTGGTCCGTGTGAATCCAGACAAGTTCAAAAAGGACCACCTCTTGTCCCCTAGGTCGCTCATACTGGCCCAGTGGAGTCCCCCTTTGGCAGATAAAGAGGTCACCACCCCTCCACCGGCCCAACCCAAGAGGAAGGATGGGACTTTGTACATTGGGGAAGCATCCGACAATCCATCTCGATGGTGGTCCATTTGGTCTCTGGCATCCTCTTAATCTTCCCTAGCCTAAGGTCTACCCATGGCTGAGCGGATGCGGGGCATTGGCAAGTCATCAAGGGCACTGGCTATCCTCGTGCCTCCAAATACTGGCATTACTGTAGCTAGTGCTAGAGTGGCTACAGTCGGTAGGCCAGTCGCTCTCGCAGCAGGTGTCTCGAGTGAGCTGGCAATAGGGGTGTCGTCTAGGCTAATTTATGAGCTGACCCAGGCCCATCAGGAGGCATATGTAGAGTTCCAACAAGCAGTCCAATAGGAGACTCAATGGGCAGGCCTTAGGGAGGCCTAGGAAGGGGCCCATCAGGCCGTTCAGCAGGGGGCCCACAGGAGGCTCAACCAGAAGCCTGGTAGGAGGTTCTTGCCACTTCTTTGCCGGAGGGTGGTCTCAAGGAGGCAGCAACCACGAAGGCATTTTGTGAGGAGGTTTCTGCGTCAAACCGGAGCGTGCATCCACTCCAGCTTCTTCATCTTTGGTGTCTTTGAGTGTAACGGTGACCAAATTATCTTACATCGGGATAAGTCGCTGAGAACTTGTTGACTCCATTAGGAATGGGTGATTTTAACCTCTTTCCCCTCTCCTATTTTCAGGACGACAAGATGATGCACGTCCTGCAGACTTGCTTGTACCAGCGGTCTTCCCGGATCCAGATGCTAGAAGGGGAGATCCATTGTTTGACTCAAACGAGGGACGACTTGAGGGTCGTAGAGGAGATGCAGGGCTGGGTAGCTATTGTCGCTTCTGAGGTTCAACGACTCCAGGATCACACATCGAGTCTTGAACTTCAACTTCTCGAGGTCATGCGGGAGCTGCAGAGATCGAGGGATGCATTGCAGATGGCCGAGTTGGATCGTGCTGCTCTTCGGAGTGAAAATATCAGACTTGGAGTTGAGTTGACGACTTGATTTGGCTCGAATGAGGTGGGCCAGGTTTTGAATGCGAGGTTTCTGGATGACATTTAGCTATGCCTGCGGATTACCTCCATTTTCGACCCCTCCTTTCTAGCCAATAATTTTGATCGGAGGAATAGAGCCGCCCACGCCAATCCAACTTGATTGACTTCACTGAAGGGGAAGAAACCCTGTTACACCCTCTGGCCAGCCCTAAGTCTTAGAGACGCTGTCCCCTCGTTTTTTTAGTACTACCTGTAGAGTGTGAAGTTTTGATGAATAAAGGAGGATTTCCGCAACCATCGTCATGATTTTTGTGCTCTTTGTATGGCCTTGCTTACATATTATTATTTGCCGGTTAAGTGTGATTGCTGTCACTATCAAACTTTTTTTAAAGAGTTAGGGTTACCGTCGATGTGCGACCACATCGAACCCTAACCCGTCAACCATCGTTGACTGATAGTGTTCGTCCCTACTAGGAGAATCGCCACACGCATGCTACATAGCCCCCTAAGGTTTTGGTACTCAATCGTGTAAGGGCCGCTCGATGCAGGATTGAGGTTTGAATTCGACCACATATGAGCTGATCAATGGGGACCAAGGTTTAAATTCAACCTCATACGGGCCGCACGATGCGAGACCGAGGTTTGAATTTGACCATGTATGGGCTGCTCGGTGTTGGGCTGAATTTTGGATTCGACTGCGTATCGGCCGCTAGGTGCGGGACCGAGGTTTAGCAATGAGTGAATGAAAATTTGTCCGATTTAGGGGCAACCTAAGTTACTCGACTTTCGTACAACATTTCACAAGTATTCATATGGACAGATAAACCGAAAATAAGAATCAATAGTAAGAAATTATCTTAATTATAGGACTAATTATAAAATTAATTTTAATAATTATTTGACTATTTTTATAATTATTCTAGGTCTAAAATTTTGTGATTGGGCTCATAATTTAAGTTTAGAGTATTTGAACCGTTGAATTGGATTTAGGTATTTGAGCTATTAATTTAAATTAATAGTTTAAATTTGGATGTTTAGACCATTGAATTTAGTTTAGAATAATTAATATACTTAATTGAGTTATCTTAATTATAGGACTAATTAATTAAGTGAACTATCATATATATAAATTATATAAATTTTAGTATATTAAAATTTATTAATTTAAAATATAATTATAAAATTAAATATAAAGAGGAATTAAAATATTAGAAATTAATATTAGAAAATTTAAGTGTTATTATAATTACGTAAATAATAAATTAATATTTTAATTAGAAATAAATAAATATATGTAAAATATATAATAATAATATTAATAAGTATGTGTAATAATAATAATAATAATAATAATAAAATAGAAAAAGAAAGAAATAAGTAAAACCGGAGAAGGAAAAGAAAGGAAATGAAGGAAAGAAAAAGGAGGGAAACAAGGAAGAAGAAGAAGAAAAAGGAGAAGAGAGTGGAAGGCGCCGCGGAGATCACGGTCAAGGGAGGAAGGTAACTGATGCTCCAAATGGAAACTTAATGGAACCCTAAATTAATCCCCTTCATTATTTAAGGGAGAGTATGGTGAAGGAGGCCGGGTGGGCCGTAAAACCCTAGTCGTGCAGCTGATTCCGTTGCCTCTATTCCTTACCGCTGCTGCTGCTAATCGTCGTTGTGAATTTTGGCCGAAGTCGCCGCCTCTGCAGTAGAAGTCCTCATCGTTGATAGCTGTCGTTGCCGTCGTCGCCAGAAGAAGATTAGCAAATTGAGACAAGTAAATTCCTACTTTTCCAAGTAAATTATTCATTCCTTTTTGCTGATGTTATTCCCCTAATTGCACGTCCCGGATTCATGAAAATTGGTTGAAATCAGTGGAGGATTAGGTGGAAAAAGGAAGAAAATCTGAAAATAAAGCCACAGCTCAAGAGGTGAAAGTCTCAAACTTTAGGGATCTATGTTAAATCGAAGATTGATAAATTGTTGGGTGGAGTTATAAAGCATTTGTCTTACTTGTTATACCAGCTGATTTTGGGATGTGGCCCAAATCGGGAGAACAAAGCGGCGTGCCCTATTTTGCCTCCTGAACCCAGTTCTAAGATTTGAAAAATGAAAAAAAAACTGGTGAAGTGGGTAGGATGTATATGGCGTGTGTACAACATTGTGCGTACACGTACTGTGGTGTGGGTGTGTGTATACAGCATATATATATATATATATATATATATATGCCTGCAACTATGTACATGTGAAAGTAAGCAGTGTGTGCTACTGTGCTACTTGGTGTTGTGTGTGTAGCCATGTGTGTGTATGTATATATATGTATGTATGTATTTATGTATATATATATCTATGTACATGCATACAGTGCATCGTGAGAATATATTAGATATAGAAGTATATACATATATTATAATAAATATGGCAGCGAGAAGTACACGTGAGGAGGGATATGTATGTGTATGTGCGTGTAGGTGAGCGGATTTGTGTATGCCACGGGCAATGTGTATGAAAGTTGTATATAGGGCATATGTTTTACGGCCGTGGGTGAATATTTGTGTATTGCTGCTAATGATACCGTCGTTGAGTATATATATATAGATAGCCATACATATGTAGCTGAGTATATATATTTGTATTCAAATTATACGTTGATTGAAAAGTAAATTAATGGTAATTATTATTTCAATTGGACTACTATGGAATGAGCTAAGGTAGTAAGATAAGTTGACTAATCGTGAGTTTATTCGATAGCGATGAAATAAAAGTGGTATTCTATGGCTTCAGAAATAAGATTTGGTACACTTTGGAGGATCAGTGATAATCGAATCAAATATTTAAAAAGGTCGGCAGAATATTCAAAGTTTCTTGGATCTTTCTCATATTTCCGTGATAAGCAATTCTTTGCATTTGTTTTGACCGTGTATATATATTTTATTGATATTCTATAGATAAGTAAAAGAAAGTGTGTGAAGACTAAACGGTATTCGAGCAAATGAAACTTGTGAAATCTTAGAATAGTTTATACTTTTTTTTATACCAATTTCATTCTGGAGGTCGAGGTTGTTGATATTGAGGAGGGATACTTATAACCTGTGACCATCATAGATGATGATATTAGGGATATCATTGGGAATGGGTGTCGGAGATGGTATGAGTATGTTACGGGTATAACCTCTGTGAGGACCGTAGGGGTAGTGGGGATACCATAAATATCGAATAATCTCATGGTATTTACCTAACCATTGGGGCGTAAATACGCGGCATTTGGTTGACTATGATAGAATAAGGTATATGGAGATTATTGTTATCTTGTATTGTGAAGATTTTTATTATTCATACAGTTGTGACATCGTACTGAATTAATGATCAGATTCGATGAAATTCATATTATATTCTTGATATCCAATCGTTCATATGACTTTTGGGTCATGAACAGGACATGTTATTGAGTCTCGGACAGTGGTTGAGATATCACATGCTATTATTAATTTTATAGGTTGTTGTTATAATCTGAGATGCTTACTTGTGTTATTCTATTGTTGAATATCTTTACTTGTTAGGCACTCAGCTCACGCTTATGTTTCATTGGCTCAAGAGTAGACTGGTTGACTTTAGGGTAAAAGAGATTAAGTATTGCCGTATAGATTTCAGATAGAGATGAGCTCAAAAATTGAAGCTTCCATTATTGAGATTTGAGATTTTCTTTTACGTTGGTTCATTAACTTTTAGACATTTATCGAATTTTTATTTATGAGGATTTAATATTATAGATATCGATGCTATTTCTATTTTAAGTAATTTATTATTAGTATTATGGATGATTATTTAATAATGTAATTATTATGATCATTTATGGTGTCATAAATATTAGTGATGTAATAATTTTAAGTTCATTTAAATTGATTGATGTTCTAATTTATGACGTGTAACTGATAATTTCAGATGATTTGAGATTCTTGCTTGGACTATTTGGGCTGGATTCGAATACTCAGGTTCGGGTCATTACACGCTGTCAGAGACCTGCAGCGTTTTGGGTTCTTCTGTGCTTGGAGAGGTCAGAACCTCCCTCATGTATCTGAAATATTTGTCTGGGCTTTCGGCCGTCGTCACTCTTACAAGCTGGTCGGCTTTCTAGTTATCCTCCATCAGGATGTGTACCACCTCAACCTCGTCGAATTTTTGGATGATATTCCTTTAATGAGGTATTTTGCAAGAAGTAGGCTCAACACCTCAAAACTTCTACGAATTTGATTGACGATTAGTGCTAAATCGCTATAGACGGTTACGTGCCTCGCTGAGCATTCCTTTGCAAGTCGCAACCCAGTGAGCAAGGCTTTGTATACAACAACGTTGTTGGTGGCCGGGAACCTGAATTTAGAAGCATATCTCACTTCCAGTCCTTCAAGGGTCCTCAGGGTCACTTCGGCCCCCGCTTTGGAGTGGGTTGAGGATCCGTCGACATGGAGTGTCCAAGTTGGCACCTCAATCCGGCAATCAAAATTATCAGAGAGATCGGCATCCGGAACTGGGGTTGTGATTTTGATGATGAAGTCCGCCATGGACTACCCTTTTACAACCAGCCTGGGTTTGAACTCTATGTCAAACTCACTCAATTCGATGGCCCACTTGACTAGTCGTCCTGACATATCACACTTATGTAGGATTCTCTTTAATGATTGGTCGGTTAGTACAACTATTTTATATGTTTGGAAGTAGGGCCACAGTTTTCTGGCTGAAAAAATGAGCGCCAAAGTGACTTTCTCGGCGTACGTGTAATGGGTCTCGGTGTCAATCGATATTTTACTAACGTAATAGACCAGTTGCTGTACATTGGACTCCTGTTGGATCAAAAAGGTGCTGAATGCCGCTTCTGAAACTACCAATTAGAGGAACAGTCCCTCCCCTTCTTTTTGTGACATTAGGAAAGGGGGACTAGCCTAATACTCCTTTAGTTTGTTGAAAGCAGCCTGACAGTTGGTCGTCTACCAAAAGCCATTCGTCTTGGTCCCTCTCAATGCTTTGACAAAGGGGAGATATTTACCTCTGGATTTAGCTAGGAAGCGGGAGAGCGCAACAAACCTCCCGGTCAGCCTCTAGACATCTTTTACATTCTGTGACATGCTCATATCCATGATAGCCTTGATTTTGTCAGGGTTTACTTCGATTCCCGTCGGGATATGATGAAACCTAGGCATTTGGCCGATGACACGTTGAAGACGCATTTAGTCAAGTTCAGTTTTATTTAGTGCACACGGAGTACCTCAAAAACATCACCGAGGTCGCGGATATGCTCTTCATGAGCATGTCGTCCACATATACCTCCATATTTTGACCTATCTGGGTTTGGAACATCTTATTTACGAGCTGTTGGTACGTAGTGCCTGCGTTCTTCAGTCCGAAAGATATAACCTTATAGAAGTACGTTCTTTCGTCTGTGATGAAGGAGGTATGCTCATCGTCCTCAAGACACATCCGAATTTGGTCGCAGTTGGAGTATGTGTCCATAAAACTGAGCAGCTCGTGCCCGGAGGTGATGTCAACGAGTAGATCAATTCTGGGCTGTGGGAAGCTGTCCTTCGGGCACGCTTTGCTTACGTCGATAAAATCGACGCACATCTACCACTTATTATTACTTTTCTTAATAAGGATGACATTGGAGAATCAATTCAGGTATTGGACTTCTCTAATAAAGCCAGCGTCGAGAAGTTTCTTTACTTCCTCCTGGATGGCGATGAGTTTTTCGACGGAGTGATTTTTTCACTTCTGCCGGACAGGCTTGTGGTTTGAATCGAGGACCAACTTGTGGACCATCACTTCAGTCGGAATTTCGGGCATGTCAGCTAGAGTCCATGTGAAAATATTAGAATTCTGACAGAAGAAAGCGATCAGTCGGTCCCGTAAGGGTCCAGTGAGTGAGCACTCTTGTGATATCCCAAACTTTTATTTGAATTAATTTAATATTAATTATAATTTTAGATAAATTAAACGTGATAAAATTAATTAAATATTGATAAATTTTGGAAGAATGATTGGATCAGTTGGATTGGCATTAGAGGTGCGCTTGTGTTATCGCACGAATATTAATTTAGATTTTAAAATAAAATAACATATATAATAATGGTAATAATATATAATAATAATATTATATATATATATATATATATAACAAAAAAAAGAAAAGAAAAGTAACTTACCAAAAAGCAGGGGTAAGTATATATATAACAAAAAGTAACTTACAAAAAAAAAAAAAAAAGAAAAGAAGGAAAATCAGAAGATTGCAAATAAGAATGGGGAACAGTGAAAGTAGGGGTTTCGGGGAGAGAGAGTGAGGACCGAAGAGGAAGAGAGGGTTTTAGCCGCCGTTCACGGCAAAGGAGAGGAAGGAAGAGGACAACCGGCGGTCGGCAACGGCAATGTGTGGTGAGGACGACACGATGCCAGTGGTTGCCGGCAGCTGAAAGTTTGGCCAGTGGTGGTTGAGTGGCCCGAGGTGAGAACATCGACGAAGCCGACGATGGTTGTCAGCAGCATCAGCAGCATCAGCAGCATCGTGGCTGGTGAGGTGGCCGAATGGGAGGCAAAGTTAGTGGCGATGGTGGTCTCTTGTGATTGGCGACGGCGTGGGCTGAGTGGCGTGCGACAGAAGCCGTATAGGGGAGAGAGTAATGGGTGTAGCAGCGAGAGGACACATTGACAATGAGAGAATGGTGCACGAAGAGAAGGATTGCTTGGGAAGGAAACGGCGGCGACGGTGGTTGCCGGGAAAGCCGACGATGACCGTTCGAGGCAACAGTAGAAGCATGCGGGAGGCCGCACCCATAGGAGAGAAAGGGGAGTTGTGGGCAGCGTGCACGGCAAGATAGAGAGGGTGTCGTTCGGGTACCTCAAGACATCTTTTCTTCAAATCTGCGAAGTATGTTGTCAAGGCAAGTATCTATAAATCTCCTCTTTGATTTGATTTAATATCTGAAATATTTTAGATACTGTTTAAAATTTTTATTAACATGTACGTAATTTTATATGTCCAATTTGTTTAATCTGGACATGCATGTGTAGTTCATTGGCTAATTTGGATATTTTTGGATTGACTTTTATCATTTTGGAGGGTTTAATATTTTTTCTGGAAGCCCAAATAATTTATTAGACACCCTATATTTTATATCAATATATTTCTATGAAAATGAGCATGAAACTTTGCATAGGCTGTGTAATCATACGTACGTGTCGGGTCGTGGTCACTATATTTAGATTTAGATTATTTGATTTTTCTGGCCAGTTCCTGACGGGAAGATATTTGTTATTTGAAAATTTTTTTTCACCGGTAGGAAAGGTTTGGAGTAGTAACCTTTTCCATTTGGATAATTTAATTTGATCTTAGAATATATTCGGACGTCCTAATATATCCGATAAGTTTGAGAAATGCACCCAAAGTCACGGGTGATAAAATATAGTGAGCTATCTTATCTATGAGTACACAATACATGGATTTTTTCCTAAGGTTATTGAAATTATGTGTAACCCTTCATCAAACTAATTTTTAAATAATTATAACCTATTTTTGGTACATAATTTACATTTTTATATTATTTAGTATGGGACTTTGATTTAGATATAGATTTTTGGACTTGGATTTGATATTCATTAATTTTGCCTATAATTGGGTTTCGTATATCTCGTACAAACGATTTTGATTATATGTTTTGATCAAGACTTTTAGAATATCTATTGCGATGCTACTTCGGTTTCTACGCACGCTATTAGATCATCCGACTATTGAATTCTGCCCTATGTCACAAGCTGATCGAGCGTTGAACTTTGACTCGAACTTGGATTGGATATCAACTTTTAGAATTAGTTCGGATCACCTCTGTTTTGGTTATATATATATTTATATATATTTATATCCCGACGATGACTATTTTTAAAATTTAGACATTTATTTGGATTTGAATATTTGATTTGAGTACGAGTCTACCATTGGACTATAAAATTTGGATCTTGAATTTTTATTGGATTTGTTATATCGGTGAATTAGATTTATTGTGTAATTTGATTGAATTTTCACCCATTTGACATTTTCTCTGATTTATTGGACTCATTTTGCCTAAAATATGATATTTGTTGGGCATTTGGCTCACATTTTCTATGTTGTCCCTTCAGAGTAGAAATTCAGACGTATTGCAGGAGTTAGGATGTGATCTGCAGCTATTCGTTCGATTTGGTGAGTTTAGTTTGTTATGATTTAAATTTGGCATTTGATAGAAATGGATTATAGAATTGGTCGAATATATACCCCTAGTGTATTTTTAAAATAGTTCAGATATTATGATATACTTGGTTATGATTTTTGATTAGATTGTTACCTCCCTTATGTCCGGACGGTTATTTGATGTGGTCCTGTGTGGATTTTAGTTTATCGGGTTCTATTTATTTAGATTATCAGACCTGAATTTTGGGATTTAGAATTATTGGTTAAATTTATTTGAGATTTTAAATTTTAAAAATTATAATTAATTATTTTAAATTGACCTATTTTGTTCGAGTTCGTGATAGAAGTGAGTGGATGATTGGATTGGTCGGGTTGGCACCGGAGGTATGCTCGTGTTATCGCACGAATATCGATTTGAAATTTTGAATAAAATAAAATATACAATATAAAATAATGGTAATAATATATAATAATAATATTATTATTATTATATTATATATATAACAAAAAAAAGGAGGAAAATCAGAATATTGCAGATACGAAGA
>JAOVVI020005321.1:0-16640 GCA_028571085.2 Nepenthes alata
GACCCACCTGATGAAAGGCCATTCAAGCCACGATGTGAAACGGATTGGACTAACATCAAGGCCCACGAACGTAGCCCAATAAAGTCCCATTCTATAAACTGTTGGATCGTGCGCATTGTGCACACGATCCCACTACTAGAGACCTCAACCGGTTGTCCTCATCCAGCGTGATGTCAGAAGTTATGAAGAAATGAACAAGTAGAGAACCGTCTGAATATCATATAAAAGGAAAAAGCAACTAACGATGGGGGGATCCAAAAAAAAAAGATAGATCCAGACCTCTAAAATAAACATCCCATGGCTTGGACTGCTACTCGGACAAAAAAAAATTCAGGACGAAATACTTAGACTAAAATTTTTTCTCATTTTTTTCTTTAAAAATTTATGAGCTATTTCAAAAGGGAACTCACTTGAGCGTCAAATTGCCTGTCGGAGAGTAAATCCTTATTGTACTTTGATACTTGGTTTTAACTGTGGTGCGCAGATCTTAGATTATCAAAGAGAGAGTGGAGATCCAACATCCAAAAAAGGCATTTTTGATACTCGTCACGAATCAAGATTCCTGAAACGCATCACACATCAAGTAATATTTTTTAAATAATTTATGATTTTGATCATAAAATTAGCTTGAACCCGATTATAAATCTTATTCCATGTCCCATAGTAGTGGTTAATAAAAATATTTGTTGATATACTGTAAAATAATTTAATATACATTAGAAATATTTTTTGGAATAAGGATAAAAATATTGGTAGTATACATTTTTATATCATTTCTCTTACTATTATTATATATTAAATATTAAAAAATTAATTTTTAACTTAATTTTAATTATTTTAAATGGTTAATTAAATATGGGAATAGTATTTTTTAAATTTATTTTTATTTTTATTTTATTTTTTAAAAATAATTTATTTTATTTTATTCTATTATATTAACTAAATATATTGTGAGATATAAAAAAGATGATCAAATTTCATTAAATTTGATTTATATTGATCTTTGATAGAATAATAACTATCACTACTAAATAATTAAATCAGAACTAAAAGTTTACTCAAATTGTGCCTCATCGAATTCGATCCGAGATAGAAAATAATGGCATCAACACGACACCAAATCTACGGGGTGACTCACACGACACAGAAGGTGATGGGCGGGCCGTGAGCCAATGCCGTTGCCCAACTATCACCACCACCAAAACCGTGATAAAAGCCTGATTCAAGCCCTAACGATCGTCAGTCGCTGAGGTGCAATCACTAAACCGACCGTTGGGCACTTTCCTTCTGAATTTGTCGACCGTCACCCTGCTTCGCCGGCGACCCCAAATCTACCGGCCTCTTACACATTAATTCCTTCACAAACGCATACTTTCTCTCTCTGTTGATAAGCCCTATTCGTTTCATCTAGTGAAGTCTCATCTAGTCGCTCATCACATAACTGGCAGCCGTCAATTTCTCTCCGTAACTGCCGGGCGCCAGCTTTCCACTTGCCGGCCACTGAACCTGGTAAAACCGACTTCCTCTGCTATCGTGGAGAATTGCGATCAGGTTTCTTTGTATAAATATTGCGTCTTTCTGCTACCTCATGTTGTCCCTTTTGGGTTGATCTCAAATTACATTCGAGTTTATTTGCAATGCTTCAACAGTATGCATCAATTGCATTGCAAATCTTACAAGTGGAGGAGAAAAAATAAAAAAAAATGGTGAATTGATTGGAAATTTCATTTCTCGATGAAACCATATTGCCCATCCAATGGAAATCCCATCAACCTCCACCAACACCATTGCACCATCATCACTCCTACCACCACCCCAACCACCATCACCTCAGCAGCTCCTCCATACGATCACTAATATCCTTACTTCAGAAACAAATCCACTTGACAGCCTCACTCCATACATCCCCAACATCACTCCTGCCCTTATCCTTTCTCTCCTCTCCTCCTCCAACCCCGTCTCCTCTCGTCCTCACACCCTCCTCTCCTTCTTCAAATGGTGCCAGATTCAGCTTCCGCTCTTCTCTAACAACCATTCCCTCATTCTTTCCTCCCTCCTCACCCTCCTCCCCAACCTTTTCAAGTACAACAAGTTCTCTGATGCCAAGTCTCTCCTCCTCTCCTACATCGCCTCTGATCCTGGCCACGACCTACACCACCACCTCCTCCATCCTCCCCGCCACCTCCCCACCCCGTGCAAAGCTCTCTATGATGTTGCCATTGGAGCTTACGTGCAGTCTGGTCAGCCCCACTTCGCCTACCAGATTTTCAAGAAGATGAAGCGGCTTCGTCTTCGCCCCAAATTACTCACTTGCAACACATTGATTAATTCTTTGGTAAATTATCCGTCTTCCCATTCAGTTATTCTTTCTAGGGAGATATTTGATGATATGAAAAGGCTTGGGGTTGTTCCTAACGTGAATACATTTAATATACTGATTAAAGGTTATTGTGTGGAGTTTAGGTTCAAGGATGCTATGGAAATGATTAAACGAATGAGTGAATTTAGCTGTTTGCCTGATAATGTGACCTATAATACATTATTGGATGCATTGTGTAAGAAGGGCAGGTTGAATGAGGCGCGGGATCTGTTGTTGGATATGAAGAGTAAAGGGTTATTTCCTAATTTTAATACTTACAATATATTGGTCCATGGGTATTGTAAAATGGGCTGGTTAAAGGAGGCAGCTCAAGTTATTGATTTGATGACACAAAATAAATTGGCGCCTGATGTTTGGACATATAATATGCTGATTAGCAGATTGTGCAATGAGGGTAGGATTGATGAAGCTTTAAGGCTCCGAGATGAGATGGAGAAGTTGAAGGTATTGCCTGATGTGGTTACATATAATACTTTATTCCATGGGTGTCTCAAATTGAGAAGCAGTGAGAAGGCATTTAAATTGCTCGATGTGATGAGTGACAAAGGAGTGGACAAAAATGCTGTCACTTACAATATCTTGATTAAGTGGTTTTGTATGGAAGGGAAGATTGACGAAGCAAGTAATTCTGTTCGAAAGATGGAAGAGGATGGTTTTTCCCCAGATTGTGTGACTTATAATACTTTGATAGATGGGTATTGTAAGGGGGGAAACCTGGCCCAGGCATTCAAGATGATGGATGAGATGGCTAGAAAAGGTTTGAAGATGGATAAGTTTACCCTCAATACGGTTCTCCATACACTTTGTGTAGAGAAGAGGCTTGATGAAGCTTATGAGTTGCTTAATAATGCCAGGAAGCGGGGTTATGTCCTTGATGAAGTGACCTATGGTACATTGATTTCTGGTAACTTTAGCGGTGAAAACGAGGATAAGGCATTGAAACTTTGGGATGAGATGAAAGAGAAAGAGATCATTCCAAGTGTTGCCACGTATAATTCTGTAATTGCTGGGCTTTGTAAGTTGGGAAAAACCGACCAAGCAATTGAGAAGTTGAATGAACTTCTGGAGAATGGTTTATTTCCTGATGAAACAACATACAACAGTATTATTCATGGGTACTGCTGGGAAGGGAAGGTTGAACAAGCATTTCATTTTCACAACAAAATGATTGATAATTTATTCAAGCCTGATGTGTTTACTTGTAATATTCTTCTGCATGGCCTTTGCAATGAGGGGATGTTGGAAAGGGCTACTAAACTCTTCAATACATGGATCTCCAAGGGGAAAGATGTTGATGTAGTTACCTACAACACAATGATAGCAGCTTTATGCAAGGAAGGAAGACTCGAGGAGGCTTTCAACCTTGTTAAAGAAATGGAGGAAAAGAAGCTAAGACCAGATGAATACACCTATAATCCTATTTTTTCTGTCCTTAGTGCTGAGGGGAGGATAAAAGAAGCAGAGGAGTTTATGAAAAAGATGGTCAAGATTGTAAAATTACGGGACCCGTCTTCACAGGCAGAAATTGTAGAAGGTGAGGTGGCTAATCATAATTTAGAGCAGCCTGATTCAAGTTCTATAGCTTGTTCGGAAAAGATTAATCAACTTTGTAGAGAACAGAGGTACAAGGATGCCATGATTGTTTTTGAAGAGGCCACACAAAAAGGAATACCTATGAACAAGGGCACTTATTTTACTTTGATGAATGAGCTCATTAAGAAACGAAAAAGCATATCAATTGGAGCTCGAAAGAAGTGACTTGTCGCATGAATGCTTCTCCCTTGCAATCCCGAATCAAGATTACCTGTTGGCATCTGTTGCGCGGATTTGGATGCAACTGATGGCAAGCAGCAGTCCAGGTATTTGTTTAGATTGATCAAATGGAGTCATATTAACCCGTCCCCCTGTTTTCTTTTATGAATCAGAGTCTTATCCAGGATTTGGAGCTTTTTATTTTTGCGCTGGTGTATTCATTTCTGTTTTGTTCTTTGAGTACTTTAGCTATGACAATTATCCATATTAACATCTAATCTTTTCTTATTGTTTTTATCCTACCTGTGGTACAGTTTTAATGAAGCTTTTGTCTTGTATAATTTTGGTTCTCTGATTTCATTGTATCTTTTTTATTTTTCTATGTTGGTGGTGCTCTCTTCCTCTTGGCATCCTTTAATACGTTATTGACTATTTTTTTTAGTGCAAATGAGGGAGAAGATTTGATTGTTGGCTCCAATTTGTTTATTAACAAAACATTTTATGCTTTGTCATGGAGGTTGTGATTGAACTTTGCCTCTTATCATTTATAGGTAATTAATTAGTGGTTGGCTTCGGCAAGAAGGAGACTATCTTGGATAATTCTCAGGTTCAAATATGTATCAGCTGAGTGATTACTCATATAATTGGACATCCTTCAATCAGGTCCGTGACTCTAGTTGGAACATTGTCATGTTATACCTGTTTAGTTGGTGCAGAATTATTGTGTACTTTTCCGTTATATATAAAAATTACATGGCATCAATTCAAAATCAAATCTGACAACTAATCCCTAGGTAAATGAGGAAATGTGATCAATTATAATCGATTACAAAAATTATGATTCCATAATATCTCATGGTCCCATAATATTTGCTAATTATAATATATTCTAAATAGGTGCAATAATTATGATCCCATAAATATCTACTGAGCATAATATACTCTAGTTCTTTCCCTTAAGTAGGTGCCTAGATATCACACATGCCTAACTTGGATAGTGACGTATTGAATGAATCGCTTGTAACAACATGGGTCATCACATTTGCTGGTTGATGTAGGAATTTTGTATCACACCAGAATCTAAGTTGTCTTTGATGTAGTTTTTTGTCAAGCTCTACATGCCTAGTTTAATTATGCTTAATTGGATTATTTGCAATTTCATAGTCACATTGTTATCACAAAATATCACATTCACCGTTAGTGTTTTTGGGCTAAGTGGAGCTCATCGAAAAAGCATTCTTAGCCAAGTCATCTTCATAATTGTATGGAGTGCACATTACTCAGTCATTGTGCTAGACAATGTCATTGTATTCTTCTTCTTGCCTCTCCATGTTACCAAATTTCCTCCTACAAATAGACATACACGTAGGTGAACTTTCTATTCAATTTGGATATTGTAAAATTAGATTCAGTAATATCTAGATGTACATATTTGGATAGCGTAATACTTTTGCATGGAGAGGATTTTATATAAGTTTTAATTGGATTTATTATAGTCATGTGTTAGTTGCTTGGATTATGATATGAATTTATTTTTTACACTAGTTGCATCTAATAAGTCTGGTCTATTATGAGTCAAAGAGATCAAATTTTCAACCAATCTATGATATCATTCTTTGTTTATTAGAATTTGATTTGGATATCTAGCTAGGCCATGACTCATCTCACTGGGAGTGTCAACGGGTTCACAAGTAGAACTACCCTTTTCAGCCAAAAGATTTGATGTATATTTTTGTTGAGAAAGGAAGAGTTCTTGATTGGACTAGGATACTTTAATGCCTAGGAAGTACTTGAAAGCTTCTAAGTCCTCCATTTTAAATTCCGTAGTCAAGTAGCCCCAAAGCTTCTCAATTTTACTGGTATTATTACTTGTAGGGATCATGCCATCAACATAGACAAAGATGATGTAATGTCATTAGCATCTCTCTTGTAGGATAGAGTGTGATTGGCCATAACTTGTTTGAATTTATGCTTCTTCATTAAGTGGCTTAACCTTCCAAATGACGTCCTTAATGATTGCTTTAACCCATACAGAGCATTCTTTAATTTGCATATCTTTCCTCCATTTGGTGTAAATCTTGGAGGAACCATTTACACCTTTTAAATCAAATCACCGTGACGAAAGACATTCTTCATATCAAGTTGTCTCAATGACAATCCAGATTGTTGGTAAGAAAAAATATGACTCTGATAGTGTTTATATTAGCCATAGGAGCAAAAGTCCCTTGGTAGTGACTCCCATAGGTCTGGCTATATCTTTTTGCAACCAGTCTGGCCTTGTATTTGTCTATTATTTCATCCGATTTTGTGTTTTACTGAGAATACCCACTTGCATCCCAATATTTTCTTCTCTTGAGGTAGCTTGACTATCTCCCAGGTAGAGTTCTTCTTTAGGGTTTTTATTTTGTCTACCATGGTAGATGTTTACTTAGGGTCTTCAAGGGGTTCCTGAAAATGACTAGGAAGAGAAATAGAAAGCAACTAGAGGGCAAAAACAAGGTTAGAATTAGATAAACAATGATAAGAGACGAAATTAGCAATGGCATACACGACATCAAAAGATGATTTAGCCTATTGAGTTCTTTTCAACTATGAAGAAAATATCTCCTACTTGTCCACCAGCTCACGATTGTAAGGTAGTAGTTTCAAAACTCAAAGGAGAAGAGGCTTGTACCTTATGATTAGTTTTAGAAAAATCATCCAATTTTTCATGGTAGTATCATCAAGTGGAATAATGGAGCCTTGAGGGAACATGGTAGTAGTACTTTCGAACCTCCTCATATAACTTCGTCAAAATAGGCTAGCTGTTCTTGGGTTCCTTTGGTCTTCATGTTCGAATTCGATTACCATGGGTTTGGAAGCCATGGTGGAAACCTCCCACCATTTAGAAGTATCAAGTTTGGCTACCATAAGTTTGAGAGATTCTTTCCTGGGAATTTGTAATTGTTTTTTCTCCCAGTGATTATCATTTTTCTTCTTTACCGTGAATCTTCCCCGGAGAGGAATTAGGGACACTTTTCTAGAGAAGTAAGCTTCTTTTTCACAAAATTGGACATTTATGAAGGCATACCATTTTCCTGTTGGGGTGGAAGCATTTAAAACCCTTTATGGAACTAGAATAACCGAGAAATACACATTTGAGGGCATGAGGATCGAGTTTATTCCTTTCATGATGGTGTATATGAACAGAGTACACACAACAAAAAACCCTAGGACGAAGATTAGAGCTGAAGGAATAGAACGAAACTAGGATAATTGACATAGAAGAGTTTGATAATTAATAATACAAGTAGGCATTTGGTTGAATAGGAAAATTATGGTCATGATAGCCTCTGACCAAAAACATTTTGGAATGATGCATAGTAAAGCATAAATCCTAAGCTACCTTGAGAATATGACGGATATTATGCTTATTTATGCGGTTTTGTTGTGGTGTGTACACATAAGTGGTTTGGTGGAGGGTTCATGCTTATTGAATAGCTTGATAAGGGATTGGTATACAAACTCTTTGGCATTGTCAGAATGGAAGACTTGAATCTGAGTATGAAAGTGTGTGGCAATCATTTTGTGAAAATTGAGAAATCATGTGAATAATATCATTTTTGAATTTTTATCTAGCTAACTCTTGTGCAATCATCGATAGCAGACACAGTATTCATGACTTGGCCTAGAGGGAGTAGAGAAAGGACCCCAAACATACAATATAAATGTGGGAAAGGGTGTTAGGCTTTTATGAAAAATTATTTGGAAAGGTATGCGATGATTATTTGCATAGATGCATTGTTCACACCGTGAAGTAGATGTAAAAACAAGACGAACCAACTTAGGAAGCAATCGTTCTAAGTATAAAAAAGGACGGATGTTCCAACCAGCATTTCCATAAAAGAATCCTTACTATCCATGGATGAAAATATTGGCCGATACGATATATATTGGCCAATATGATATATATTGGCCGATATGTATCGTATCAGGCCCCAATTACTAATATTTTTCGATACCATGACAATATCGCGGTATGCTTTCGTATCGGCCAATACAACCGATATATCGGCTAATATATCCCTATTAGTTTACGATTTTCATAATTTTTTTCTTTTAATATATACAATATCGATACGTATTTTCTAATATGCTCAATATTAATATTACCGTGACTGATACTAATGTTGATATTTTTATCTATGTTTCTATCATAAGTTCCTTTGCTACTTGAAACCCCTACCGAACTAACGTTGTGGATCCACTGTCCCCTCCAATGTCAATCATCATCTTCATAAGATTGTCTTGAAACATATGAAAGGTTATAGAATAATTAAGATGCTTGGTAACCTTGTTAGTTTGGAAAGAAGATTGTTAGAGAGAGTAGGTGCTAGTAAAACTGAAAACATAGAAAATGTGGGAGAAAGCGAGAAAGTCCCTGCTCCTTGAAATTGGCATAAATGTTCCATTAGCAATCTGGATAAATTTTACATTTGAGGAGGTTGGAGAGTCAAACCGGGAGAATTAACTATTTATGTGATCATTAGCGCTGAATCAATAACGAAAGTGTGAGCAGAGGAAGTGAAAGCCCAACCTAGATTACTTTCTTGGAAAGATAATTGAGTGGTATGAGAGGCGGAAGCAGTGTCTGCAACAGTAGCAATTGGTGCAGATTTCCTTTTTTCTTTCTCTCAGCTTGCTTCAGTTTAAAGTTTGAACAATTTCGGATACCCATGAAGCAAACAACCACGGTATGTTGTGTGCTACTGCAGTGGATGTAGAAGCATGAGGAGAACCCACCATTAGTAGATGGGGCTAGAACAGGCGGTTAAGTAGTTTATATGTGAACAGCTAATCCCTGGGAGTCGGGATTATCTGTAGTTCCCATGGTAGCCTGTCTCTGTGCTTCACTGGGGACTAGAGAATAAACTTCCTCCAAGCTGGGTAAAAGAGAGGTGGCCAATCTTATCTTTTTCACAAATAGCCCGGTGAATTGCCCGGTCATTGGTCATTTATGTTGAGGTAGGCGGCTTTCCCTACTCCCGCTTGTTTACATAAAAACATGAGTGAAGAGTGGGCAGGGCAGGATAGCGAAATAGAAGGGGGGAGCTAGGACGGGGTGACCGATCCATGACAGCTAGTAATAGACAGAAGAGAGAGAGCATAGATAGAAACCGAACCCAATTGCTAACTTGGTCTAGGCTGCGATCTAGACCTGCAAGGAAGGCATAGACTTGATCTTTTGCTACCAATTTCCTTTATTTTTCAATATCTGTGGTGCACACCATATTACTTTTCAATGTCTGTGATGCATACCATGTCACTTGGACTCCGGTAATCAAGTTCCATGAAAACGAAATTCAACTTCTTGTAGTATTTAGTAAGAGGGTGACTACCTTGACATGATTGGAAGGACTTCTTCATCAGTTCATAGACTTGATTGCAGTCAGAAACGTAGGTAGCCCCTTTTTATAGCATCACAAATTCCATGGCCATTTCACATTGTACAAAATAAGACATCAACTAGTCAGTCATGGAATTGATGAGTCCACGAATTAGCAAGTGCATCTTCGACTCCCCAGTCATCATAGTGTGGATTGTCTTCAACTAGAGCGGCTATCCTTCCTATAATTTATGCCTTTTTCTTCCTACGGCAATATGCATCTTCACAATTTTGGAACAACCATGATAATTTGCACCATCCGATTTAATAAAGATAGAAAAGGAAGTGTCACAAACAGTTACTATTAGTAGGAGGTTTCTAGCTGCTTGAAGGACTCACATTGGTTATGGAAGTTATGGTGACACTCCACAACAACGGCTAGATGAGAAACTGGTGAGAGGTGGTGCAACAAGGCCGGTGGCAGGGAAGATGCAAATCAGAAATTAGGGCTCACAGCAAGTCGGATAGGGCAGCTGAAAGGAGCAGCAGGAGGATTCAGTCAGTGTGCTCTAATACCAAATTGGATAAAGAATCATTGTTTGTACTTCTCCATTAATCATACATACATATGTACGTATGTACATGCATACATACATACATTTTTTTTTTGGTTTTTTTTGGGGAAAAAACCAAAAAATTGTAGCTTCTTTGTGCTGAATTATTTTGTGACTTTGCTGATTTTAATAAAAGGAATCAAAATAATTCACAAATGTTATGAAATGCACTATTTGGTTAACTGTGGTGTTAGAATGTAGGTTTTTTTTTTTTAAGTAAATCAATTGAGAGAATTTTTCAAGCGAAAATGACCCATGGGGGTTTCACCCACGTACACAATTGTGCTCTCAGTCATCTTACATCCACCTAAAAGAAGCAAATACATAGCTTATCCAAACAAACAAATAATAATGCCATTCTCAGAAATATTAACCAAACCCCAAGATGACTTATTGCTAAAAAGTCCCAATGAAAGACGAGACATGGTAGCCCTTTCCCTTGTCTTTGACATAATTCATGTTCAGTGTTTTTTTGAGATATGGAACACTTGTGAAAGAAAAGTTCCTTGTGGTGATGAGATGTTTGGTCCCTTTTGATGCTATTTGATTTTGTCATGCATAGACAAATACAAATTCCAACTCACACTCACCATGCACAAAGGCAGGGAGGGAGAGAAGACTTCCATTTCATGAATATTTTTCCTTCAAGGATTAATATTATGGCAAGATTTAGATGTCATATGCAATCGTTTTATATTTCAGTAAACTGTAGTTTTTTGTGCATGTTGATGATGAAATAAGGGGGGGAAGGAGGGAGTTCACTTGCAAACATGGACGTTTGTGTACAGTGCACAATCATCCATGCATTTAACTGCATACCCTTTCTTTCCCTGGTGCATAATTCTTGCTGTTTATTGCATGTCTCTACAGATATGGCTCCTATATTACCACGTGGTGGAATGTTAATTTTCTACTTTGACCTCCATATTTTCTTCTTATGAATATATTTCTTTTGAGGGTAAATATTATGGCAAGATTTAGATGACGTGTACAAATGTTTTTCTATTTCAGCAAATTTTAGCTGTTTGGGCTTGTTAATAAAGAACTAGATTAGTCCATCTCAACTTGGCATGTAAGTGATTACATCAGAACATCCGAAGATTTGATATACAAAAACTTTCTGAAGTTTTTGTTTGGGGGATAAAAAAGTGAAGAAACTGCGCTTTTCAGGGTTGTAGTTGGTTGTAGAAAGCTCTATTAAGTGAGATACCATGCCAACATGTCTAATTTAAAAATATCCCATCATGAGTTTATTTTTTTTTACTAAGAATTGAGTAATATTTTGATTAGCATTCGGAAAATGCTACCTTCACGAATAAACTACAAAAATACAACTTCAAAAATAAAACCAAACCTTATCCACCGCTCAAAGTGCAAGTTTACAAATAAAAGCAAAACAAGTTATGTTAAAAGCCAAAGCTCAAAAACAAACTCAATCCCTAATTTTAATTCATGTTGTGCATTCTTGAGCTCCTTCAACCGCCTTCATGGTCTTGCTTTCATTTCTAGCTAAAGATAGTCCCAAGAACTTGCTTAAACCCATCATTTTCTTGCAACACATTTTTTGATTTCTTTTTAAGTCTCATAAGAGTTAAGATGAGATTTTATCCCTCATCTTCAAAGGTAAAATATTTCATTTTTTAATAACCATTTGAATTCTAGTACATATAATTTTTTGGTAAAACAAAGGCTAGTCTTGTTGAGTTTGCAATGCATTTCTCGTCAAGCATGCCTAAAAATCTTAAATTCTTAGCTTTCTGGAAGATTGAGGAGCTTGTAATGAGCTTTCTAATAAAAGTGATGGGTCAAGAGTTGGTGAGAAGGTAGAAAGCCTCTTAAATGATTTTCAGGGCTGCAGTTTGTTGTAGAAAGCTCTATCAAGTGCCAGCATGTCTAGTTTAAAAATATCCCATCATGAGTTTTGTTTTTGTTACTAAGAAACAAGTATATTTTGATTAGTATTCAGAAAATGCTACCTTCACCAATAACCTAAAAAAATACAACTTCAAAAATAAAACCAAACCTTATCCACAACTCAAAATGCAAGTTCACGAATAAAAGCAAAATAAGTTATGTTAAAAACTAAAGCTCAAAAATAAAATCAATCCCTAATAGTAATTCTGGTTGCATTCTTGAGCTGCTTCAACCTCCTTCATGGTCTTGTTTAAAATATTTCATTTTCTTGTTGAGTTTGCAATGCATTTCTCTTCAAGCATGCCTAAAAATCTTAAATTTTTAGCTCCCTGGAAGATTGAGGAGGAGCTTGTAGTGAGCTTTCTATTAAAAGTGAAGGATCAAGAGGTGGTGAGAAGGTAGAAAGCCTCTTAAACGGTGTTTAGATTTCTTTTCCATAGTCTCTCTCTCTCTCTCTCTCTCTCTCCCCCTCCCCCAATGGGAAATGGCTTCTTTCTCACCTTACATCCTATTTTTATAAAAAAAATTTGATTTTTTAGTTAGAATTGGGTCCAATACGTTGTTGTATCCCTGTGGATATTTCTCACGATACGAACGTATTTAAGTAATTATTGTTCTTTCTTCTATTAATTTGTGCTTTCTTTTTAAATTACTGTTTCGACAACTAGGACCATTAACTATTTTGTTCCTGATTTGTTTGAAGATAGAGGTAGGTTGAGAGGTTGAACATTTTGGACTTCTTTAGAGTCTGCTGCTTGGACTTACTATGATTTAGAGGCAAAGCTTGAGATTGTCCATTTCTCCATAAATTTTGGAATGGAAAATGCTGGGCTTTGTTCAAATCGGAACTAGAAAGGGGCTGTTTTAAAGGCTAGGTTTGGTGATGAAAAGGATTGCATCTCCATCTTCATTCACTGCAGATCTTGGAGTCACATTGGAGACAATTCCTTGAGGCCTTAAAGAGCTTTTGCTAATGCTGTTGCCAAGAGCTCGGTATTCTGGGATTGGAGTAGAAATCAGGTCCCTCTAGGCTTTCAGTCCACCATGGAGTTTGAGGTGGCAGTAGCTGGGTTGGGGTTTTGATGGGTGATGGCAATCCGAAGAAGATTATGATGGTGGATACTGTGTGATGTATGTGGTGGTGATTGGTCAAGAAATCCGTGACACTGAGAAATGAGAATCTTGTTGTGGCCTGTTTGTGCTGTAATTGAGTGCTCGAAGGGAATCAATGGAATTTCGGATTTTTAGATTAAATCCTTTTTTTAGGTGGTTGTTGTGATTAGATAATTTTAAAGGTTTTTTTTTTGTAGTTTCTTATTATTTCAGTTTTTTTTTTCTCGATTGTTATTGTGATGTATTTTGTGTGTGTGTTCCTTCCAGATCAGAGTTTCCCCATCAGTTGATACTAGATCCTGAAATTTGGCCGGGGCCTCTGCATCATAACTGACTGTGTGGCCGCATTAATCTTTGGCAAATGAAATCAATTTTTTGGAGTGGACGTTGCCACATTACCGTCGAGAATTGTTGCTGCCACCATCAATTTTACTTGCCAAGACATGAAAGTCATCCCATCCCACTTCCTTGAAGACTGCACCACCATGATTTCACAACTCTAACGAACACAGCCACCCAAACTGCCTCTGCGGTACCCTAAAAAGTCTGCTGAACCCACCTCGAATATCTAATTTCTGCAAAATGAATTTTTTGGCAGTCTGTTGTTTTCACAACTACCTTAAATTCCACGGAAGCCGGAAATTTTCATCCTGGTCGCCCTTTCTATTATTGACCTTCGATTTATCTCCTTGTCTACTTGTGAAGCCCTATGTTTTGTAGCTTTGTTTTTTCTCTTTCTTCAGCCGACCGGTTGATTTTGATTTTTTCACTTTCTCGCATTCAAGACACAAAAAATGCAGTTTGTTTGCGTTTTTTAATGGGTATTGCCGCGCTATCTGGTTCGATTGGTTTAGTTTCATGGAGGATCAATTTGCTTATTTAAAAGAACAATTATATCTGAAAGATCGGGCTAGCTTTTGTTTGGTGATGTTTTTTTTGTCATGATATCCTTCCCAACTTTCCTCTTGTCAATCTTCTTTTATTTTTCCTTTCTTTCCCCTTACTTCTTTTCTTTCCTTTCTTCTTTCTGCCACCTTTTTCTTTTCCTTCCCCCTCGCTAAACTTCTCTTTGTTTATCCTTGAGCAGTGCAGTGGCTAGTGCATTAGTGCTAGCACAACTCCAGTCTTTAATTTGGCGTCCATGACACCGGGAAACTTTTTTATTCATATAATCCCATTATATCCATATCTGTTACACCCGAATGCCGAATTTTGAATATGTATACTATACATTTTATGCAGAAATCATACTCGAAATAAATTTGTTCCAACATTATTAAACTAAGCAAATTATACACTACTGGTCATCACACACTCCCCCCTTAAAAGAATTTCTTTCCCAAATTTGCATTTCCAATGCTTGGATTGAACTTGAACACCATTCGGAAACCTATCCCAATTTCATCTCTATTTTAACCTATGTCCTCCTCAACTCTTTGTTGATGTATTATTAAACTGCATCTGATAGCTTTGAACCGATTCAGTTCATTACTCTCTGGAACCTAAGTTAGACCCCAACTAAAAAGGATAACTCCAAAGTAATCCAAGCTGTCCACCAAAAATATATTAGCTAAATATCTAGGATTTTGATAATAAATAATTCCTCAAATGCATCACTGTGAATAATTAATATCCACTTATGACCCCTGAGGTTAATTTGATGCTTCTCACTCCCAGAGTTTTGGCTGAAGTGCAAAAAAACACACTCCTGAGTTTCTTAAATATTTTTCTTTTTTTGAAAATAATCCTATCTTAACAATAAATTCAAAAAACATTAATTCAAAAAACCCTTGTATTTTGTGGCTGATGAGGACATGGTCGTGTAACTTTTAGAAGATATTTAGGCTAGGAGTATGCAGGTTCTTAATGCTTCTAATTGAAGGCAGCATTGCAAGAAAAGGGGCAAGAAAGAAACATAGGAAGCTTTAGAGAAAGGCGTGAAAAGTGGCAAAATAGACAGGGAACATTAAGGGAGTTGAATGGATGTGAATTATAGTTTAAATCCCGTGTTTCTGTGACTCTCGTCTCTTTCTTCTGATTTCTATGGTTGCCGGTGGTGCCTACTTTTTGAAGTATCCTCCGGGGATGCCCCCTTTGGCGTCATTTTGTGATGTGATTACTTTCTTACCAATCAAAAGCAAACTGCCGATAGACTATGTTGTTGGAGCGAATCTATGTAAGCATGGCAGGCAAAACAACAAACCGTGAATGAAACAACAAACCTAGTAGAACACAGTCTGACGAGCTTCCTTAGCGTCTGCATTTTCCTCAGCTTGTGATGAAGTGACATTTGTTGCTCTAGATTTAGTCTTTTGTCCCGGTTATTAACATTCCTTTGCCCTCCAATTATTCTTCTACAAAGGATTCCCTGGTTCCAAGAAGCATAGGTTAAAGATCCATGACCATATTATATGTTTTTGTAGCAGGAAAGTGCCATTTTGATTTGAAGTGCTTCAATTGAGATATCTCGGCTATGCTGCATCGCTTAAAATCTAACGAAATCAACTTGCCTGATGATCGGTGGCGATTCTTCTCACGTTCTGTAGTAGTCATATCAGTGCATTGGGGAAGTAGCCGAACATTTTGGCGCGCACTCTCAGTATCAGGAGTGAGGTTCTGCGGTGTGTCACTTGTTGCCCCAGATTTTTCATTCATCTTCTACTTCTGAGCACGCTAAGAATATCCATTTCTTATTGCCAATCTCCCATTTTAAGATTGAATTTTTCTGTACATTGACAGGCATTCAGAAGCATATGTGATGTATTATTGTGTTGAAATTAATTCCGTGGGGCGGTTGGTTGGGAGGGTTTTAAGGTGGCAGCCGTGGCGGTTGGGCGGTGCAGTAATATGCAAGTGATGTGGTGACATTCTTTTTAAAAAATGGTAAAAAAATATTTTATATTAATTTTATTCTTTATTCATCTTGGTATTTTAGTGTACCAAATTTTAGAAAAATTAATTTTAAATTCAGTTATCATGCCCCAAATCTTAATCCGGTCATTAATAATTTTTCAATATTATTAATTTATCAATAAGTTATTTAATTAACATTAAACGTGAATTTTATGTTGATATATCAACTAATTAAAATAAAATAATATAAATCATAGACAAAATTTAAAATATGTCATGCAATCATGTGGCTCCGGCATTGATTTATATAAACACGTCGGATCTTTTGTAATGAGTTATATTTGTCCAATATAAAATTATAGTAATATAATTGTGTTGAAATCTAAATTTTTACTGATAGTTATTTTCGGACAGTCGACATTTTGAAACTACAAATCATAATTAGCTTAAATTATATTTACTACTTTATCTGAAAAATTATATTCCTGTTGGATCTCAATATAGAAGCCCATAAAATACGGCCCAAAGAAAGGGTCCAAATGAAAAGCCCAGAGATATGTCCACGGACCAAGAAGACTGAATGGCCCAAGAGGCCTAAAAGCTCAAGCTAGCTCCTTACGCTAGACTGGCCTAATAAATCCGAGAACGT